>AYEL01092086.1:0-16421 GCA_000484575.1 Olivierus martensii | reverse complement strand
ATCCAACCAAATATTAACAATGCTCAAAATTTTGATGAACTTCACCTAAAGACACAGGTGTACGAATACTTTTTGTGTGCATAATCATGCAACATATTTCTTTGTTTGTAAGTTTCAAACATTTTTTCTGGTTATTTCGATCTGGTTGTGTTCCGAAAAATAAAGCTAACACTTCTAAACTACATGCATTTTTTATTTCTTCTAAATATTCATTTATGCTCCCGTGCAGATCTTTTTTCCCCCATATGTTGAGGTGTACGAATACTTTTTACACTCACTGTATATTGGTGATGGCACAATGACATATGCATGTCAGAAATTTCAATTTCAAGTATGGGTGTCAATTATATATTGACAGTTGTCTTAAAATTAATAATAGATATTTTTAAATAAAAGCAAACAATAAGCAAAAAAGTAAGATAAATCGTTTAATCAAAAACGTTTTCGGCTATCCATGTAGCCTCCTCAGTTGTAATACAGACCAGAGAAGCTTCTCTCCCCCTTTCTCATCAGGCCAAATCGGGGAACCAATTAGTGACCGGTTACTGATTAGTTCCCCGATTTGGCCTGATGATATTGAATGACCTGATGATTTATAATTTTCATAGATCCGATTTGGATATTTTGTCTGTCATTAACAGATTTAATTTTTTCTTTTAGCCTTAAATTGAATGAAATCCTACAGATAAGTGTGTGTGTCAAGTTAGACTGCATTTCATTTTATTGTAAAGACATGTTTATTTTTGTTTACAAAATATATAATACAATCAAAATATTTATCATAAATTAATGAATTCTATATGATATTGAAAAACTTCTTATTTTTGATATTAAATAAAAACAAATAATAAGCCAAATAATTACAACTGAGGCAGGTTATGTGGATAGCCAAAAATGTTTTTGAATAAACAATTTATCTTACTTATTTGGCTTATTGTTTGCTTTTATTGATTTCTATATCTTTATTCACCCAAATAATACAAAAACAAATGATAACAGGATGAAAAATAGATTATATTAATTCAGCTAACTTTTGTTTACATTCAGTTGTTTCCCATGATAATTGACCTCACCTCATTCTTCTTCCATTATTACTAATCTCGTTTGTCTTCTTCTAATTGCCACTGCTCGACAACTATGCTTCTAAAATTAACTAAATTTTTGTAATTTTTTAAAATATTGTGAAATAATAATAGGAATTTGAATACATATTAATATTTCTAATGATATATATAAAATTGGAATTTCTGTATGATCAGGAATGTGATCTTAAAACTGGTTTGAAAAATTTTTAATATATATTTTTTCGTAATTCACCAATTTTGATCTATTTTTCAAAATATTTTTGCCCACCAAAAACAATTTTCCTTTAAAGAATCATAGTCAAAGCATCATCAATGGGAATTGGTTTCTACTGAAAATGTTTGAATTTATGATTTTTTTTTGGGATTTCCTACAGAGAAATGTAAAAAAAAAAAAAAAACCAGTTTTAAGATCACATTCCTGATCATATTAAACCCAAAATTGTCTTGTAACAAATATCGATATAAATGCAGTCCATTGCATTTATTGGGAAATAAAAAAAATCTGCACTAGATTCTTTATTCAATAGATGTTACTGCCACAATTTTAATAATTGCACACATTAATTTGATGTATTAAGTTCACAAATAATCAAACTAACAAGCCAAACTTCCCCTTTATCTGTCAGGGGAAGTGGCTTGTTAGTTTGATTATTTGTAAAATGGTTTATCCCCTGTTTGTTCGTTGTTTATAATTGAGTATTAAGTTCAATTTCTTAATTTTGTCTTTTCCAGTGAAATTAGGTTATCTTTTTGATTCCATTGTATATAGGCAATTCCCAACTTACGTAGATCTGACATACATAGATTCATATTTATATGAAGATTCTATGACTAAAAACAAAACAAACTGATCATAATGGATACAGTTATAGTGCAGAGATACAAGCATTTTTCTCCTAATTTAAATATTTATTATATATACCAGTGTTTTATGGGTTTATTATATTAGTTTTGGCTAAAGAGCTGGGACTAAATCTGACTTGTTAATTAAAACTAACCTAATAAACCCATAAATCACAGGTATATATGATAAATGACTGAATTAAATCCAGATCCTCCAAGATGATAAGCAATGATTTATCATGTGACTAGTGCTTATACTTTAATACAATTATTTTTAATGTTACATCTCTGATATAATTAAGGATACTATTTTAATACTGTATAGGGTATGATCCAACATATAATAAGACCCTGCTTAATGCTGCTCCATTTAATGTCATTTCGATATAACGCAGTTTTTTCAAATTCTATTTTTTTATTGATTCTCTTTGGCACGGTATTTCAAACAGTTATTCTTACATAAATCCGAAATCACTGGAATTTGTTGCGTTGATGCTCCTATGCCATATCACAGCAGGTTTAATATCAGTGCAGTGCAAAACACATGAAAGTCTGCTGCGGTCAGAGTTCGTATTTATGAATGGTCATCAATGTTATTTTACCGTTATAAAAATAACAATTAACCCATTTTAGTTTTAACCTGAATGCTGCCACTTTAAACTATAGCTCCTTGAAGTCAGAATGTTTTTCTTTCATCAATATTTTTTTGTTGTTTACAGTTTATTGCAATCTAATTACAGCTTTTTCTTAAAACATTTTACTTTTTTAATTTTAAGTGTTTTTTCATGAATGATTTAGGAATACAAATTGATATTAGCAATAAAAAGTTTTTCGTGAATGATTTATGAATACAAATCGATATTAGCAATAAAAACCTGTAATTAATGTAATACAATAGTAATAATACATGTTACAAAATAAAAAAAAGATTAAATGTAATACAATAGTAATAATACATGTTACAAAATAAAAAAAAAAGTTATATAAATATATTTTATTTACTGTCTCGTTTCACCTATCCTCATTATTTGTGTTAAAATGACCTCATTTAATGCTGTTTCATTTAGTGCTCCGTTTCCTTAGAACATATCCCTCACATTAAACGGGGTCTTACATAATACAAATGCTTTGACTTACAAAAGATAATCATGGGATGATTCACTTACATAACATGGGGACTAGTTATACTCCTATATAGCCAAATCTCCTCAAATCAGGAATGGGCAAACTTTTGGGTGAAAGGGCCATATTGTATCAATTGAATAGAGTCTAGGGCTTCGTCCCATATCTAGTGAAAAATTTTTTCAGGGTGCCGGGTCAGGCCCAGAAAAATTTTTCACTGGGCTTCACAATCTGTCCCCCCTTCACATGTGGGTGTAGCCCATTGTTGGAAACCAATTTTTTTAGTAGACTGTTATTAGCCATTATATGAATAAAGCCGGCAGTCCAAAAAAAGCAATGCTGTTTTCAGAAAAGCTCTGCAGGATCGAAATTCTTATAATTAAATTATATATTAAAATTATAATTTAATCATTTTAAATTTGAAACTGTGATTAAAAAAATTGTTCCGGAAATTGCACAAATATTAAATTAGACCCATGAAATTACAAAAAGTATTGAGTTGATAGATCAACAAAATGATTTATTTGATTTTGAATGTATTTTGCAACCAATTTCTTACGCAATGACGTTTATTCTGGTTAACGGATTAATCAAATCTATTTTTGTAAGAAATATGCATTTTAAAATCTTTGGAAACGTGACATTGTAATGACATCTACAGGTTACCATATGAATTATTACACTTTTTTAGAAATTATATAAACTATATTGCTGAGATATGGAACAGATTTGATATTTTTTATTTTATTTTATTTATTGATAAAATTTTTGGCATTGTAGCTATTAGCTATGAGGGTCACAGTTTGCCCACCTGTCTTAGATTGTACTGTATGACAAATATGTTATAATAAATTTAAATAATTTGAAATTTCATTTTATAATTTTATCAATGGCATTCCTAGCATTGGTGTCACTCCCATTTTTATGAGAATTAGCTTTTGCTTCCTTCATTTCTGTTCCTGAAATCCACTCAGTCTCTTTGATTTATGTACCCACATGCATGGCTAGGGTGTCGGCAGGAATATGTGCCGACACAAACACCTATAGTTTTTATTTTGTCAACACAGACTCCTCTGACAGTAAACACAAACAAACACAAATGCTGCCATTTTTTTTAGAACACATTTTTATTCAATATTTATTACTGAGAAATTATTTATTCATCTGAAAAAGAAAATAATTATTTAATATATTTTTAAAATTTAAAACCAATAAATTACGAGCAATGAGAAAGTTATTGTTGACACAGACTCCTCAGCCTTGCCCACATGGAATGGTGATTTCAATTTTTTCCCTTTTTTATGAACAAATTTGTTGTAATTGTTTCCAAACATATACAATTCAAACAGAGTTCAGAAAGTCCTTGTTACCTTGTTATAAATGATATAAACACACTTAAAATTCAATTATACACCACAGAAATTCAATACAAAACCAAAAATCAATAATAAGCTATAAACTATATTATTAACAATATCACTCAAATGGTATTATAATAATATTAATTTTTTACACAATATTTTCTTTATATAGTGCAAAATGCAAAATTTACATAGTGCAACTTCAATTAATTACTACACACGTGTGACTGATTAACATTATCATTCCTCACAAATTTCTCAGCAAACAAGAAATGACCATTTTAACTTACAGTTGTAAAATTGGCAAAAATGTAATTTTTAAATGTTTGAAAATATTAGGCATCAAAATTATTTATATACTACCACTTGCTTTATGTATAAAGAAGAATTCACAAAGCACTGTTAGCAAGGTAATAAATTTATTGGCATAAAACGTTTTCGGACCTTATTCTAGTCCCTCATCAGTATGCCTCCTCTCAGGTGAAAATACAAAAAATCAAACAATAATTTAAAACAGAATACAAATTAACTATCAGTTATAACGTTCTAACATTTAAAAATAGAACATCTCAGTATTTTAAATATAATACGTAATCATATGATATAAGGTACGGAAAATGAAAATTAACAGATTTAAAGTTAGATTATACATATTGGTACATACGAAAAAAGAAAATATATATATATAATTATATAATAAATAAACAGACATGGTATGCATTAAAATATAAATATATTCATTCAAAACATTATGAGTCCTGTGTCCCTATAAAGAGTAATAAATTCCGAACAATGGTACATCGGTAGTACTAAAAGAAATTTATCCAGGAGACTTAGGGAGTATATGAGTGATGTTGTCAAGGGGAAAGTAACCACAGCCTTGGCCAATGTAGCATATCAACATGACAGACATGGTATGCATTAAAATATAAATATATTCATATAAAACATTATGACTCCTGTGTCCCTATAAAGGGTAATAAGTCTCTTAACAAAGAAACAGACTTTAATATTTCCTCATAAGGAGAGTGCAGAGGAAAATATAGTCTCCCTTGGCATTATTTCCATCATAAGTAGAAAAAATCTACTACAGGTGCGAAGATTCATAGGTTATTTACAGTACACCACTTCCATGCAGGGGGAGCTCCACCGGAGTATTATCATTAATAAGAACCTTCTCTTTCTTTCTTCTCACCCTATATGATACTAGAGGAATTACCACCCTAGAGGCCATTGAGATTGAGAGAAGAAAGAAAGAGAAGGTTCTTATTAATGCTCCTTACATATATATATATATTTTCGTATGTACCAATATGTATAATCTAACTTTAAATCTATTAATTTTCATTTTCCGTACCTTATATCATATGATTACGTATTATATTTAAAATACTGAGATGTTCTGTTTTTAAATGTTAGAACGTTATAACTGATAATTAATGTGTATTCTGTTTTAAATCATTGTTCGATTTTTTGTATTTTCACCTGAGAGGAGGCCACAGATTAAATACTTTGTATAGATAGGACACTTCGGAAGATCGACGGTGCTGCCCTTATTGGCAACGATTAGAATTATCCAGTTGCTTGTGGACACTGACCAGCTAACATCGTACAGTATATTTGTTTTTATGATTCGCTATTTACACGTATTTTACAATTTATCTGACACGATGGTGAAGATCCTGAGAAGTTGTAAAGCTTTTTACGCCAAAACACAAACCGTAATAATACATTGACATTATTTTCATTTCCGAAGAATAATTTTATGAGGTAAGTAACTTAAATTTTGATGTTCTTCGCCATCTTGATTTCATTGACACGTGGTTAGTCCGATCGATATTCAAACTTATTTTATAAGGTATATTACAATTTAATACTTCGTAGGATTGTAATTTATATTATTATCTTTATAGGACAAGCAGGTATCTTCATCTGTGTCTTCATCAAATTCATTGTTTGTTAATTAAAAAAATCATATTGAATCATTTATGGAGGAGATACCAACTACTGTAATTCATGAATTAAATATGAATATTCTTTTTTATATAACAGGATATATTGCAAATAAATTATTAATGATGTTAAATCAGAGCCAAGAAACTTATACTGTATACAGCTCACTGAATGGTGTTGTCCAATATCCCAGAATTCCAAGCGTCAACTTTGGAACGACAGGGCATCTCGATGTATTCTTAACTCCATGGTTTAAAATAATATTTCTAGTTTGACTGGTAATGTTTCTCCTCGCTTACAAACAACTATACTATCCGCCATTACTGCTAAATACTAAAGGACGGTGACATCATTCATTATATTTATTTAATTTTAAGCGATTGGAGATTTAGTTTAATATTTAATAGCGCAACCATGAAATATGAAGTATTAATTCGACAATTTTTTAAAAGATGATAAACATTTCAAATTGTTATCGATGATAAAAGGTAAACTGCTATTGGATGAACGAAACAGAAACCGGCTATTCTATTGGATGACTTGAGATTTGCAATCCATAAGCTCATTACCATATAAGGCAGGTCATCTTTCTTTGAAAAGGGTATAAATATAACTCCCAAATATGCAAATCAATTTATGTGCTCCAGGTTCACCCGATTCAACTCATTCTTACCTCTTGCATATTTCTCATTCCTTTTGAATGAAGAATATATGAGGTGCACACTTAGGCCTACCTGTATTTATATTTATCTGCTTCTATTCATATGCCTCATTGAATAGCGAATTATATATAATATCATAATTTAACAAATAACATTGATCTAATCATGAAATGAGTGAACAGGCGCATCTGTTTCCTTTTTTAAAACAACTATCATTTTTTTCAATGCTATACAAATGATTACGATATACACGAGGAAAGATTTTATTTAAACCCTTCTGCTTCAAACACTAAAATATATAGATCCAATTCGATCTTAGCAAATTGTCCTCAAATTCTGTTCAACTAAAGGAGACAGTAATAAACTTTTTCATCATCCATTTTCACTCGTAGCAGCTTCCCTCATATACACATATAAAGCTATTCAATATATATCACATTCTCTTCGATCAAAAAATCACTTTGACATGTTTTCATTTATTGTCACATAATTATCAGCACATGTTATTCGCATAGTCCAAAGTAGCTATTCATTCATGCGATACTCTCTCAATACTTTTCACATTTTCTTCTATTCATTTGGTGATATGCCTTCTTAAGATCCTCAAATGCTCAGAATATCTCTTCTTCAACGCAAAAATACTACTACACGATCTTACTCATTGAAGAAAATCTTGTTTATCTAATTACCATGTTTCTGAAGTCACACTAAATATTTCCCAAACTCTCACTAGTCACCCTTTTTACTATTTTTCTCTTTCTCTCTCTCGCATCTTTTGTTTTTATCATTTATTTTGTGGTATCTTTCATCACTTGTGTACATTTTTATACTTGTTATATTCATTAGCTCTCACATTTAAACTTAACAATCCCAGATTATTCTTTCTTCTCTGCCACAACTTAAATCATCATTATTCCATCACCATTATTCATCATCATCATCATCTTATTATTCCATCATTCAGATAGAATGATAGAATAATAATTACAGTTGAATTTTGTTTAATTTGTTGATTTAATAATCACTCAGAGACTATTTGTTTGCTATTTTGATATATTATCATGTATATGTATATTTATATATTTTTACTTTGATTTTCATTCAACAGTGCCACCAATAAAATCAGTTCCGACAGGAGGATGTCCTCTTTCAGATGCTATGTGTGCCAAGCATTGCAAGAGCAATAAGTTCGGAAACACAGGAAAATGCACAGGACCTAACAAAACTACCTGCAAGTGTTCTGTTAGTTAAAACTAATATCCGTCATCTTGGAAATAAAATTTTATGAAATGAATAAAATAATATTGTTTATTTATTTTCCATTCATTCTAGTCGCAGTAGCCTTAAATTAAATTCTAATATTATTGAAATTTCTATTTTCAAATTTTAAAATTTCTTCTTTAATTAAAAAATAAATTAATTAAAACCAGGATAATAAAATTATGCACGAAAAATTTACTGAAAATGTCAAATTTCTATCAAATAATATGTAAAATACTACAGAATTTTCTAATAAAACGTATTTATATATAGTAAGATCCCGTTTAACGCGGAGGATACGTTCCAAGAAAACCACCATCAAAAATATTCAAGTAAATAATTTGTTTGTGATGAGGAAGGTTCTTCCTCATTCGATACATTTTGTTTTTTCGTTAAGAATCATCTAACGAAAAATCATTTGCTCTTTACCTCTTTCGTTCAGCAAGCAACTGTCGATAGCGAGACATCGCATTCATGACACTTCGTCTTGCTTTTGAACTTCTATCAAAGTTTGGATCATTCTGCATAAACTGATCCATAATTTCCTTAATAGTAGCTAAATAAAGTTGATGAACTATCATAAACATGAACTGTGACCGCAGCAGAGTTTGGTATGTACTGCACTGAACCGATATCAAACGCATTGCGAAACTGCATATGATGAGGAAGGTTCTTCCTCATTCGATACATTTTGTTTTTTCGTTAAGAATCATCTAACGAAAAATCATTTGCTCTTTACCTCTTTCGTTCAGCAAGCAACTGTCGATAGCGAGACATCGCATTCATGACACTTCGTCTTGCTTTTGAACTTCTATCAAAGTTTGGATCATTCTGCATAAACTGATCCATAATTTCCTTAATAGTAGCTAAATAAAGTTGATGAACTATCATAAACATGAACTGTGACCGCAGCAGAGTTTGGTATGTACTGCACTGAACCGATATCAAACATTGCGAGACGGCATAGGAGTATCAGAGCAACAAATTAGTGGGATTTCGGATTTATGTGGGTATAACGGTTTGAAAAACCGCGCCAAAGTGAATCAGTAAAAAATATTGAATTAAAAAAAACCGCGTTATACTGAAACAGCGTTAAGCGGGCTTACTGTATCATCCGCTCATATAAATGAGCGGAAATCTTCTGATTTAATCTTATAACCTTGGACAATCTCTTACGAACTTGTATAAGTAAACATTGGTAAACACCAAGGTTGTCTCATGGGGCTAATTTTATGACTTCCTATCTAAACCGGAAATACGTCATGCGTAGATCTGAATCAGAAGTGAGATTAAACGTTATCCCATCAAAAACATCTCATATGTAAAAAAATAAGTCAAGTAGAGTTGTGGAATTCCGGGAGGAAATGGAAATGCGGAAACAACAGGCTTATGGCCTAGAAGCGGTCTACGTTCAATGCGTGGATAAGGATGACGAACGAGGCAATACAACTCGAAGAATCGAGACGGAGAACAACATTCAACAGCTTCTTTATTATTATATGTAAAAACACACAAGAGAGAGATTTCTATTTACATCGATTGCCCGACAACACGAGAGATAGATACCTTGTATAATAACAAAATCTTCGATCCAGAAGATCCTCGAAGACGAACTTGATAAAAATTTCACAGACAGTCTCTAGTCTATTTTATAACAGTCTTTAGTCCAAATTAATGTCGATGACGAAACGAATATAGCAAACAGATCGATAGATAAAGATTACCAATGAACTTCTCCGATGACTTCTCTTAATATCCAAAGGGCTAAACGAATATAGCAAACAGATCGATAGATAAAGATTACCAATGAACTTCTCCGATGACTTAATATCCAAAGGGTTATTCGCCTTGGTAATTTGGACGATTATACGAATTAATTCTCAATTAGAAGGGAGGATGGACACAGAGCTAGAGATAAGAAACTACACAAAGTCGAGACACAGAACCAAAAGCGTCGACTTCTTCTTCTCTCTATTTATATGGAGGGTATGGCCCATCTCCATATAAATAGAGAGAAGAAGAAGAAGTCCCTAGCTCTTTTATCCCGCTTAACTCTTTGAGCTAGAGATAAGAAACTACACAAAGTCGAGACACAGAACCAAAAGCGTCGACTTCTTCTACTTCTCTCTATTTATTTGGAGGGTATGGCCCATCTCCATATAAATAGAGAGAAGAAGAAGAAGAAGAAGAAGTCCCTAGCTCTTTTATCCCGCTAACCTCTTCTTCACCTTTCCCAGGGAGAGGTTGTCTTACATAACTTCCAAATAGTTCCAAACAGCTCAGGTGTCGAATCTTAGACTTTATACCTGAATAAACTATTTATAATTTATTACCACGAAAGAAATAATAACGATATCGATTAAATCCTGTTATTTCATTTCAATATCGTCATCACATTCCGACATAGAAGGGGGGTTGCCGATCCCCACAGAGTATTACCGAAACAGGATATTTGTGAAAATTTAGATGAAATTATTTTAGGTGACGTTATCATATTATTTTCTTAAATCGTTCAATAATCTAATTTATTACCACGAAAGAAATAATAACGATATCGATTACATCCTGTTATTTCATTTCAATATCATCATCACATTCCGACATAGAAGGAGGGTTGCCGATCCCCACAGAGTATTACCGAAACAGATATTTGTGAAAATTTAGATGAAATTATTTTAGTTGACGTTATCATATTATTTTCTTAAATCGTTCAATAATCGTAAGATGAACTACGCTATGCCTATATTCTGAATTTGGTCAAGATCGGTTAAGCAATGCGATAAGTAAAGGCATTTATGGAAATCGGATCCCCTTTCCCTCCTTTGTTTTGACCAGATTGTGCTTAAATTTTCAGAATTTGGTCAAAATCGGTTAAGCAATGCGATAAGTAAAGGCATTTATGAAAATCGGATCCCCTTTACCTCCTTTGTTTTGACCCGATTGTGCTTAAATTTTCAGGGGACCTCAAGCAAACTAAGAAACACTTATAATCCAAATTTCATCGATATCGGTTAAATGATGCGATCTGTAGAGGTATCTGCATAGAAGAAGAAAATTGACGCTTTTTTGTCAATTTTTTCAATTTTTAATCCGCTATAATTCTATTATTAATTGGTTATTAAACTTCAAATTTAGCAATCTATGTCCTATTGAATAGTTTTCTCAAATTTAATTGTCAGATTAATAATATATAATTTAGGACCAAAGTTACAGCGAGGTTGAATTTTGGTTGTAATGATTCCGGTAATAAGAGTCAGTCAGTGACTACTGCCTCTTAATTATTATTATTGTAGAGTCCAAATTCTTATTTGTGAAGTTTTAATTAATTAATTAACATTAATTTATCAAAGTGATCTTCAACAGTAAATATTTAAGTTTACCTTTAGCATTAATAGCTACTTGACAGTGTGAAATGTGTATTTTGTTTTACATGATGAAAATTTAGATTAATATACAGGGTGAAGAAAAACTTCGTCATAATATTTTGACCTCGAAACAAGTCGAAAATGTCTAATGAACATTTAGTCTAAATGGCACCGTTTTCGAGTTATAACCTTTTATAGCTCACGACGCGTCGCATTGCGTCGCTCTCCTATTGACTACCGGGTTAATAAGAAAGCGAGCGACGCAATGCGATACTTAGTGGCAACGCGACGCGTCGTGACGCTTTATAAACTAGGTGATGATTAGCTAGCTTTAAAGGGTTATAACTCGAAAACGGTGCCATTTAGAGACGATATGTTCATTAGACATTTTCGACTTGTTTCGAGGTTCCCTATCAGCACATAAAATTCTACGACGAAGTTTTTCTTCATCCTGTATAGATTGCCTATGCTAATTTTAGGAAAATGTAATGCATCACAAATCATTTCAGTTTCTGAAACTACAGAAAAGGAAAGAATTTTAGTAAATGATATACTAAATACTGCGGATATGTTAAATACTGTACCTGATTTCATTGATTATGTTGTATGTGAAAATGAGAATTCAATTTTATCAGATGTTCCAAATCACTCATCAGAAGAATATATATTAAAGAATGGTGCATTATTATATTTAACAGGATGGATTGCTAAAAAAATATAAACGCAAATATCCTAATTTAGGAAAATTTACTCCTGAAATCAAACAGTGTGATGACACTTATTTCCTACCATCAAATAGCTTTCTTTTGGTGGGGTCTTGTTGAACCCTCAGAAGAATTTTTTAATTTAGCAAAAAAATGGAATAAAGTCAATTCTCGTTATTCGCGGATTCTGTATTCGCGTATTCGACTATTCGCGAAAATTTATTTGTAACCACAAAATCGATTTTCGCGGACTCTCCCGCTGAGGAGAGAAAATACTATTATCAATGTAAACTCTCTCTCTCTCTGTAATAAAGGAAGTTGTTTGTTACCAAAGGTAGTCACTGAATCGTTTGCCAGAAAATTTCTCATTACCTATCCTTGCTCACTCCACAGACCGCAGGTAGGCCAAAATCCTGTTCATATCGTCCGCAGATCCCATAGAAGAATGTGACCCTATGCTTAAATGAAGACTCAAATTTAGGTGCCTTTTTATTTAGGCCGAAATTTTAGATCTGAGGCGAAAAGGCTGACCTGACAGACAAAAGCCTGTTCATATCGTCCGCAGATCCCATAGAAGAATGTGACCCTATGCTTGAATGAAGACTTAAATTTAGGTGCCTTTTTATTTAGGCCGAAATCTTAGATCTGAGGCGAAAAGGCTGACCTGTCAGTTTTTCACCGTAGTTCAGGAAAACATTAATTTATTAATTGACATCATAAAAGGGAACGGACCTTTGTTAGTAAGACTAGTATGCTTACAACTCGCATTAATCGAATATCTGCTCGCACTAAGTGAAAACGGTATCATTTTTATAAGTCGACTAATCGATTATCGCATATTCGAATTCGCACCAATCGAGATCTACCTGCATATATAGATTTCAACTTCTTATGAGCTCTCTATCTTCTCAGGTTGTGGCGGTCTTGAATATATTTCTTTCCTACGGGTGGATGGTTGCAGAGCTTGTTTTCTTTCTCAATTGTAGCGCAGCCCAGTAATGTTGCTGTCTCCAGTAATAACACTGGAGACAGAATTATGTTTTCTGAGCGACTGGCTATTGTCTCTTCGAAGACAGCTACTAACAGATCGTTAGTGATGCACAAATATCGGCTGAAATTCTTGTTATAGAAGTATTATAGAAGATCTGACTATCTTTTTCTGTGGATGAAATCTCTCTCTGACTGTTTTTCTCCGTGGATGAAGATTGACTGCTTTTCTGTCGGAATCTCAGACAGATTCCTGCCCGATCGACACATAAATCAATCCTTTCCCCCCGGAAGAAGACAACATTTTCTTGATCGTCTTCCACTCCTGTTACATTTCTTTCTGCGCCAGCGTCGTGACACTTGTATGCCATATAATTCTTTATTTGATTATAATTCTCGCTTTTTTATTTATTCTTTTTCTATCGTAGAGAACAAGGTACTCCCAGCTCACTAGAACGATAAAAAAATCTAAACTCATTAGAGGAAATCTATAAATTCTGAACTGAATTCACAGATTTCCCTCTACAAAATATTCTCCATATACAGATTTCCTTCTAAAGAATCTGTTGGGACAGAATCCTGAATTGCTCCAAGCAGGTCCGATGAGCACTTGTAGAAACTTCTCCATTTTTCTCTTTCCTCTGCCATTTTCTTGAGATTGACATAGCTATTTTTTTCTTTAATTAATTCTTTATTTGATTATAATTCTCGCTTTTTTATTTATTCTTTTTCTATCGTAGAGAACAAGGTACTCCCAGCTCACTAGAACGATAAAAAAATCTAAACTCATTAGAGGAAATCTATAAATTCTGAACTGAATTCACAGATTTCCCTCTACAAAATATTCTCCATATACAGATTTCCTTCTAAAGAATCTGTTGGGACAGAATCCTGAATTGAATTCTGTGTCCCGACATATTTTGTAGGATTTGATATTAAAAAAAAATTACCTTTTTTAATTAAATACACTAATTTTTGCTTTTAAAGTATGATATTATTACGTCGTCAATAATTATGATAATATTACAGAAATTTTATTTATTATTGAATATTTTATATAAAAATGGGAAACTTATGTTCAAGTGAAAATATCAGGTAAAAACATAGTTGATAATAAATTAATTAAATATACTGTAGTTGATATATTTTGATTTATCAAGTTGGTCATTAAACATGTGGAGAATGATATGAAGATCCAATTTATCCACTAATACCGTTAACTGATTTGTTAGAAGAAATCCTAATTATGTAAACTAAAAATCTTTTCATTGATTTCTAGAAAGAAAACTGAAATAGTTAAACAAACAAACGAGAGTTCGGTAATATCTGGCGAATCCTGCTATATGCGATCTTTCACTCAGTATCCGAGACAGGTATACATTTAAGAGATAGAGGATGCAAATCCACTTCAATCATATTTATAAATCTTCATTATTTTGCATTCGGAAAACAGGATATTAAAGATCCAAAGATCAGTAAAAAATCAGCAGAACAAACTTCTATTAAAGAAAAGAGACCGGTTGATAAAGATTACAGAAAATTAGCTAAACCGGAAGTTTACAGATTGACATTACAGAACTTAGAAAAATGGGAAAAAATCAGTGGTCCGAAAGTGAATCTTCTTCTCAGATATCTTAAAGAACAAAACGTAAATAATGGTGGCAGTACTAAAAGAATAAATTCTAATGATGATAAATCTCCAGAAAACTTTAGTGAAAAGAATGATGATAATGTAACGAAAATTTTATTTATATACGTTGTTTTGTAATTAATTATTATGCGAAGATTAACGAAATTACCATTTAAACTATTAAATTAAAATTATAATTTTGATATTTTTAGCCTAAACCAAAGAAAAACAGAAAGATAAAATGTTTCGACATCTCGAAATGGAAATGATTCTATAGTTCATTCATATTTAAAGAAATACTAACAGAAAATTTTCATCATATTTATAAATTATTTATTAATATATTATATTGTTTCAAATTTTTTTTTGCAAAGATTATTGTATTTTACACACCATTTCGACACAAATTGATACGCAGTCAAACCTCGGTTCACTAACTTAATTCGTTCCTGAAGGTCGTTCGTAAACTGAAACTATTTTCCATATAGGAATTAATGTAAAATGGATTAATCCGTTCCTGGACAGATGATTGCTAATTTAAACTTTTATAACAGTATGCACAAGTTCTTAACATAAAATCGATGAAAACCATTAAATCTATCACTAAAAAGATAAACACAACACTAAGCGGATCAAATATAGACGAAATCTTAGTTTAGTTTTTTCATGCCTGTATGGAGGAGAGTTGATGGCATAAGTGGAAGGTGGTGAGGAAGTGAAATGTTATTGTTTGGAAGGGAATTCTTTTTTCCCCTGTCTGTTGGCACCACTGGACTCTGCTTCAGACCCATTGGGCTTCTGTCTCACTAAAAAGTGTCCAGTGTGGTTTGTTTTTGTCTACGTTTTAAAATGTTTCTAAAGTGACACATGACATTATGATTGTAAAAGTTTATGTTGACAAGCTTGGGTATTCGTAACTTGAGACACAGCATGTCATCCGAGACGCATTGTGTTCGTAAACTGAATTGTTCGTGATCCGAGGTTCGACTGTAATTTTTTATTTATCCAAATTAAATTTTCAACCAGGGTTGCAGAGTCGGGTGGCAAATGATCCAATTCAGATTTCATCTTTTAAAAAACTCCGACTGCACCCAAAAACCTTCGACTCCCCAACTCCCGACTCCGACTCTGCAACACTGCTTTCAACTTACTATTAGTATTTTATAGGCAAAACTCAAATTCCAGACTTATTGAAACGGGTCCAGATGAAACCCGACATATTTAACTTCAATTATGCAAATCTGTAAAAGATGAATTTACAAATTAAGCGATCAAAATATTATAATTTATTTTTGAAAAATCTGCATTGCAACGCAACTTCTCAATATTACAATATTTTAGCTACAATATATAGAACAGTTGGAAGATGCAATACCAACTGGAATGTTCTTTCTTCTGAAACAGTGGTATAATTTTACAGCAAAGAAGCGATGAAAATTTAAAAAGCGA
>AYEL01092085.1:0-112618 GCA_000484575.1 Olivierus martensii | reverse complement strand
TAAAAAAAAAAAAAAAAATCTATAAAATGGAGAGCATGCTTAATAAAAATTTAAGATGTTAAAAATTAAAATACAGTAAACTCCCGTATCATGCGTTGCCTATAACGCGATGAAAAAATTGCGACTAGTACTCATACAACGCTATAAACAGTTCCGTATAATGCGAAGGATAATATTTTATAACGTTACTTATCCGTTGATGGTAATAAAAACTAAGCAATGTTTATTTTGCATACATAACAACTTTAAAAAAACTTTTCCGTAAGGTTAAACCAGGGGGTATCCAAAACCCTTGGGGGTATGGACTCGATCTCTAAAATACAGTAAATTCAAGATGTTGACAAATTTGGAAGTCATACTAGCAACTAATTTAAGGAATGGTGATGATTATTTCGACAGTCAAGTGAAGAGGATATGGGGACCATTGGACAATCCATTAGGGATCTGAAGTCATAAAAAGATTAAGAACCGTGTATTAAACGAATCCGCATTGTTCGGAGTCCGTGTTATACGGGGTCTACTTGTATATAATATTTTTAAAAATTTAGTATTTTTTTCCTTTATTAAAAGAAATCATCTTTAAAACAAGTTAATTAACACTCTGTACACAATAAAATAATATTTAAAACTAACGTACATCTCATTAACAATAAGCGATCCGTGCTGGAACTCAAAGACAAGTTTAAATTTACATAAAATCGTCTGATAATGCCTGTCTCGCATTACGCGATTTCCTATAACGCGGAACGTATCCCCGCGTTGTACGGGAGTCCACTGTACATTGGTAAACATATTTATCAATAAATATATATAAAACTATTCATTAAGATGCGATCTTGTATATATTATGCATAAATCTTCACGTTACGATATTTTTTTCCATGTATAGCAATCAATATATTGAAATTTTGTATTGGTAACAACACAAAAACTTTCTCTCCAGTTGCAATTTGTTTTGGTCAAAGTATTTCTTTAAAAAAAAAAAAATCATCATCTGTTTTGTAACTGCTCTATATTCATACGAGTACATTCATCATTTTTCAGAAAAATTTCTTTCCAGATATAACATTTATATAGTTTGAAAGACATTTCATTGAAATACCCTTCTAGTAGCTAGCTATCAATCAAATTTTCTGATGCAATATTTGTTGGGAGAAATTTCAACATCTTGTTGCTTTTTTTTTTTAATTCGTCTCACAATCTTGCTTTCCTATAAATTTTAAATTTGAAGAACGATTACTTTTGATGCTGTTATTTTTTTTTTTTTGCCATTCGTACCAATCTGATGTTGTGCCGCAAACAAAGAGAGAATAACATAAAATATAGACATACCCAGAAAACTTATTTTCGCCATTTTTAGATTAATTTTTAATAATAAGTCGCTCTTATATATTATCAAAACTAGCTAGCACTGTTTTCCTCTTAGGATATAATTCATTCTGCCTTAAAATTAAATATAAACATAAGAAAAATTACTTGTGTAAACACATTCAAGTAGTTCGTAAATATTTGATCAATCGATCGATTCGATCAAATTTCTCCCCCGAATTTTGCAAACATCGATTCGATCCAATTTTCAGTTTTTGCAATAACGAAGTATTCACCAAGATCTAGAAAGGCTCAAGTTCGGCAGTCGAATAGGATATGGTATCAACCAAGCGAAAAACTATCTTGACTCACCCTCTTGCTCACCAATACTGGCAGCTATTAGATTTGTTTGGAGAAAAGAGACTGATTCATCCAACCATTGCTTTCTGAGTTTATTGGAAGACGGCATCGAAATGAATCGCTAGAAGTCCTGTGCAATATAATTGCGTCGAGATGTCCTCTTCCCCCCAAACCGCTCAAAACTAATTGGGTCTAAGTAGTTGACTAAATATGACAATGTCCTTCCTAACAACTAAATCTCTCCAGAGATACAAGCTACTTTTCTATTTTATCCAATTAATGGCAGCAACCGAGAATAAGTAAAAGCTGAATCGATTGTTAGACATTCGTGGGAGTAGGAATGACAAGTTTTATTATCAAAAAATATATATTTAGAGGTGAGGAAACGTGATTTTATGCATTTTAAATTGCCTTTACTAGCCTTAGATAAGTCTAAGAATCCTCCAGTCTATATATCTTATCCAATTTATTAATAAATTCCGCGTTTAAAAAAGTATAAAAATAAATTTCATCAATTCATAGACTAGATTGCTGGTACTTAAAGAGCGAAGCAGCTACACAGAATCGTCGTTAGTGATATTCAAAAGTTTAATATGTCTGAACGAATCTAATCTAAGAACTATTACTTAAATTGACTCGATTTGTAATATTAAAATATTCGTATTTTATGCAGAATATATCAAAGAGTCCTTATTAAAATTTCAAATAAGTCTGCATAACTGGATTAATATTTATAAGCGAATTTTTTCGTATTTTTTCACTAAATTTGTCTTCAAGAAATTGCTATTGCTCGTGAAATAATAATAATAATAATAAAATACTAAATAATTTATATTTTAAAATATTTCATTAAATATAAAAATGATAATTTACATTCGTATAAGTTTCAGGCCGTGTCCCACGTAGAAGCGACGCGACGCTGTACCATGCGATACTACGCTACGAGTGACAGTCTGTTGTCTATAGTGGAATATCGCCCCACTATTTATCTATTAAATGTCAATTATGGTAATTTTTATCTCATACAGGTTATAAATTTTGTTTATTAGAATCTCTGAATCGAACTCGGTAGCCATGATAATTTACCTCTGTCGCTTTAGAAAACAAACTAGCAGTGCGCGACAGTAGGCGCTACAGTATAAACGTGTGACGCGTGGAGATTATGTCTATTGGTTTGTTTTCTGTCGCTCGTAGTATCGCATTGTACAGCATCGCGTCGCTTACCCGCGCGATGTCTATTGGTTTGTTTTCTGTCGCTCGTAGTATCGCATCGTACAGCATCGCGTCGCTTACCCGCGCGACGCGACCTTAACGTTCACCACATTCAACTTGAAAAAAACATCGCTCCACTGCTTTAAAGTACATCTTCGTGTTATTAAAGAAAAAAAAAGGATATTTAAATTGCCAATTCTCCATTTCATCTTATAATTTGAATAAATTCTTATTTCCTGTCACTCAAACCATTATTTTGATCAATATTCGACTGTCACTCTAATGTGTTTGCAGTTTTCGCCTCCAAACTGTAACTTACTTTCAGCCATTTTGAGTTAACTCTGACTTTCTGATATTCTTATATATATCATATGATTTACGTTCACATTTCGCGATTTTTATACAATTTCTATATTAAGTTAATATTAATATTAGCTAGTTAATTAAACCATATTGCTGACGTAACACATTTTAAACAGGTTAGAAATTGCTTACTAGACGATTCGAGTTGATTAATGTGGTTCGAGAATAAAATTTTTGTAATTTTGAAAACTGTTTCTTTAAAATGGCACCCGAATATTAAAAAAAATAATATTTTTTGAATGTTCTAGTGATTTTTTTATCAAAAATTGTAAGGAAAACTGGATTTAGAATGTGATCAAAACGATATAACCTAGCAATATCATGGGATTTGTTGCCAGCAGATGTCTAAATACGTTGAAAAGAAAACAGTTTTCGGAAATATTCTTTTCAGCAATAAAGTTTGCTGCTATTATTCTCAACCTTCTATGTCTAAATACGTTGAAAAGAAAACAGTTTTCGGAAATATTCTTTTCAGCAATAAAGTTAGAAGGTTGAGAATAATAGCAGCAAACAAAAAAATAGGTGTAAAATTTCAAATATTGATCTGCTAAACAGCTATCTTATTCTTAGAATCCATTATATATAAAAAAGGAGATAAGTGTAGACGAACTGACAATAAATAATAGTATACATTTTTTTATGCCAGATATTATTGTTTGTTTGGAAATCATGCTTTAATAAATTTAATGAGGCATTTTTATAGTTAAAATATCCCTATTTAATAGGTCATGGCAATAAAGTTGTATGCCAGGGATGTCAAACTTAGAAGGGCCAGTTAAGGACAACAAATATTAAAAGGGCAGCATTGTCAGGACAATGGCAGGATGTTTGGCATGTCTGTTGTATGCAGTAATATTTTATAATGCTGTTTTGGAAAATAGTAGTTAGTTTATCTAGAATGATGATTTTCAACCGGTGTTTGCCATGAGAGGATCTTTATGTATAAGCTAGCCTTTATGTGATGATTATCTAGAATGATGATTTTCAACCGGTGTTTGCCATGAGAGGATCTTTATGTATAAGCAAGCCTTTATGTGATGATCATAATTTAAGTGTGCCGCAAAAGTTTAACTATAGGTTCAAGTGTGCCATGAGATAAAAAAGCGTTGATAAACACTGATCTAAAGCACGCCAGTGATAATAGATAAGCACTACTGTAGTCGCTGACTGGCTACTAAAGTGTCATTTCGATCAAAATTCAACTGGTTGTAATTTAGATATTATTAATCTCACAATTTTATTCGGGAAAAGTATTCAATAGAACATCGATTGCTAAATTTGAAGCTTCAAACTTAATAAAAAAAAAAATCAGTTTGAAAATAGCGAAAATCGGCAAAAAATCTATTATTTTTATTCTCCATCTCCTCCTTTATAGACACCTCTACAGTTCTCATCATTCGATCGATTTTGATGAAATTTTTGATAGTTATCTCTTAGATTACTTAGGTTCCTTTGGAAATTTCAACACAATCGGGTCAAAATAAGGAAGGAATGTGATATGTTTTCTTTATATACCTTTACATATCGCATTATTAATCGATTTTGATCAAAATAAGAATGGAGGCATATGTTGGCTCAATTAAAATTTTCTAAAAATTTTGGCTCGGACTAAAATTCAGGGATGTAGAAGAGGCTTTTTCTCTTCTCTATAAATGCCTCTATAAGTCATATTGTTCAACCGATTTCGAACAAATCTGAGATTTAAATGTTCTTTTATATTATTTAAGCCTTTTTGAAAAATGCAACCCAATAGGGCCAAAACTTACAGAGTATGGGCTCCTTTATCATGATCTCTTCAACAGATTTTGATCAAATTTAGTATATATTGTAAATGTCTGTTATGCTACTTAATGTTCCATAAAAATGTTATTTAACTGAATTAAAAATATCTTATTTAGTGATGTGTTAGCACGTTTTTCTTCTTCCTATAATGCCATAGTGCTGCTACTAAGAAAAAATGCTAGGATTGTCTTTAATCCTGTCTGTTTCTCAGCAAAACAGTTTTCATGTAAAAAATGAATGATATTTAATATGTAAAAAAATAATCCAAATACTTAAAAATTAGGATTTTTTATTATAATTTAGATAGGCTACTTGTTTGAAGAGTTAAAAAAGTAAAGCAATAACATCAACCAAAGTAGCAGCATCTAAATTGCAACAAACGTCCTAATTTCTAAATATTTGGATAATTTTTTACAAATTAAATGTTTTTTATTAGCTCTTTATATACGATTTGTTTTATCCTTTTCATCTCACAATCGGAAATAAATTAATTCTTATTTCTTACGTTTTTTGTTGAAGTAAATCCATTAATGGAATTAGAGTTTTACTTACCACTTCTTTAATCAACATAATGCTACAAACCAAAGAAGAAAGTTCGCCATTATACATTTAATCCAAAGAAACAAATAAATCTTTAATTAGGCAACTTATAAAGAATAATTATAGCTAGTAGGATTAACATGTCGTTAAATAAATAAATAAAATCTCTACTCTATCGTGTCGATCGACATAAAAAAAAATATTTGTATCGCCATTTTCAATGCATACACAACTAAAATAATTGTTTAAATCCAAAATTTTAGCATAAAATTATAAAAATTTTATAATTATTATGTAAATTATGTTTATATAATAATAATAATAATAATGAGTAATATTAAAACGATTAAAAGGAAGACTGTGCAACAAGTACCCTTGTCAGAACTGTGCTGCTTTAACTGAAAAATGTTTTTTTTTTTTTTTCTTCATATAATGTCCATGCTCCTACTGTAAACAATTAAAACGATTAAAAGGAAGACTGTGCAACAAGTACCCTTGTCAGAACTGTGCTGCTTTTAACTGAAAAATGTTTTTTTTTTTTTTCTTCATATAATGTCCATGCTCCTACTATAAACAAAAAAATGCCAGGATTGTTTTTAATCCTGTCTGGCGACAAGTCAGATTGATGATGGGAGTATTTTTGCCTAAGGTAAAGCTATTTTTCGTAAACACTTAGATGCTTCTCTTATCGATGTCTCTTCAGCAAAAGCGCGATAAGAAAATAATTAAACACGATAAATGCCAGTAAATCGTTTAAAATAATATTAAAAACACGGAGAAAGAGCTTTAATTATTTATAAGAGTAATTAAAAGTTTTAACTTCCATATTATCCTCATCATCTCTAAATTATCATCTTATCTATAAACACTCGAATTATTTATCAGTTTAAAATTGAAATATTAAATTTTATAATATAAGTAAAAAGAAAAAAAAAAAAAACATGAAATTTTTTAATAAAAATATTTTAGATATTTAAATTTCGTTTAATCTAAACTTGATAATTTATTTAGATTAATGACTAGACATTTCGAAAAATATTTACTTATATTGGTTGATTAAATCCAGGAAATTCTTAAGTAACCTATGAGAGATATCCATCCAATCAGAGTTAATCAAACAACTCCTAGAAATTCTTATTTGTCTTTCTGTTTAATTGAACACACGTCTTTCAATGGATTTTTGTCTGTGAGAGTGGATAAACTCCAATTTCATATTTCCTTTTTGCATGACAATCTACGAAATATGATAATTGAAGTATACAGTTGCCATAGAAAAACTAAATATATAAAATGTTTATAAGGGCGTAAAATATGAATTTTCAGCGTTTTTACGAGTGCTTTTGTTGTTTTAACGCCCGTGTATACTTTTATCGATATTAAAATTCGATTTAGTGCGAATTCAGCATTCGCTCCGCATCCGTTCATTAGGATTGTCTTCGCTTGCTGCATTTATTCTACGACATTAAAAAAGAATATTACGTTTAACTTTTAAAGATAAATTTGTTGACAAACACGCAAACAGAATTCTCAAAAACTACTCAGAATTTGAGAAAATAGCGCTATAAATCAATGATTTTCTAAATTTTATTTCAAAGAATGGTAATATCGCACGTGCACGAAAAATTCTGAAAATATTTAATATTTATCAATCGATAAATTTGATTTTCAAAATATTTTTTATCTAGACTGCGAGTATATTTAGTGGAAATGGAATTTTTATAGAGAAAATATATGAAATATCGTTCTCGGAGGAGGATGGTGTGGAGAAATTCGTCGATGCTGGAATTAATCAAAAATCGCATTAATCTATAATTATCGTTCGAAGAATATTAAGATAATCTAGTTTAGATTTATGGGAATATTTAAATCCAAACATTAATCGAATATTTAATTAATCTAGACGAAATAATGTTAAACAATAGTAGTAAAAATTTATAATTATTCGAGTGGAGATCGATAAGTTTTCTCGGTAATTAGTAGAGAGTTTTGAGAAGAAAGGTGTCAATCGATATTTTTAAATGTTAAAAATAATTTTTTTTTCCCATTTAATAAATTATATTTTTAATAACAATTCATAAATACGTGAACCACTACATAGGCACTAGTTTTAAATTCATTTATTAGAATATTCTGTGAAATAATTAAACTTTAATTATACCTTATTGATTATAAAAATTAAAAGATTATTATTTTCAGAACTGGGCGTGTAGCAGTAACAAATATAACATGTTCTAACAATAAATAAATAAAATATATAGACATCATAGGAAACATCACGATTTTATGATATTGAATACACTCAAGATAGTCTGGCTGCGCTTGGCTTATGACGTCAATATGATGTAATCGAACAAGTGACGTCTTTCCTGTCGATATAACGTCATCGTAACGGTGACGTCGAAAATTGTCATAGGAGCGGTGTCGTCAAACGCCACTACAAAAGAATAGGACAGAGACACATAAAAAATGCATTTTATTATTGTATATAGATCCAGAAATCTTTATAAAAATTTTGTCTACTATACATTAAACAATTATATATCAAAACAATTTTTTTGACTATACTGTACTTATAACAATTTCATAGTTTATTCTACGCTGTATCTATAACAATTTCATAGTTTATTCTACACTGTATCTATAACAATTTCATAGTTTATTCTACACTGTATCTATAACAATTTCATAGTTTATTCTACACTGTATCTATACCAATTTTCATAGTTTCTCTACACTGTATCTGTAACAATTTCATAGTTTCTCTACACTGTATCTATAACAATTTTATAGTTTGTCTATACTGCATCTATAACAATTCATACTTTATTCTATACTGTACCTATACCAGAATTATCTATAAGAAAATTATTTAATGGCAGCATTTAAAATTATTTTTATAGAGAATAAACCATTTTTATGAATTATTTTAATTTGAAAACAGATTTATTGTTAGATATTTTATTAATTTTCAATGATATTTAACAGATTTTAAAACTTCCATGTGGTTTATAGTTTTAGAAAACAGAGTTTAAGAATTTGTTGCAAGATTATCTAATTAATCTCCAGTCTATAACTTGATATGTTAACTTTTCAGAAATTAGGAATCTCAATTATTATTTTTTCTTTTTTTTCCAGAACTGGAAAATCCGGACACATCGATGGAATCGAATGACGTGCCGAAGAAAGAAGAAAAAGAAACGGGATCGACTTCAAAACGGGTAGTAGAACGTGATTTTACCAGAAACGACAAAGTGGACGTTAAACATCAAAAATCTGGAAGACAATACGTGTGCCGATACTGCAACTACACGGCAGACAAGAAAGCAAATCTGACTCGCCACATGAGAATCCATGGGTCACCTTCGCCAACATCCGACTGCCATATCAACGAAATTCCGATTAGGACTCCTCCAATAGCTCGTTATTGTTCGAATTGCGACATTCAATTCTCTTCCTATAAAACTTATCACGTGCACAAACAGTATTATTGCAACACAAGGCACGTGCAAAAATCCACTCCAACTATGTCTAACCAGGGAAACGCTACACAGACAGAGCAAAGCTCTCAGACTCCGGCAAGTCAATACTCCATCCAGTCACAGGATAAGAGCAGGAGTCCATCTCAATTATCTAACCCCTACAACTTAGTGTTAAATCAACCTGTCTATGCAGCTATTTCTACTAATCCTCTAATACTAATTCCCTGCTCCTATGTAGCAGGAAATGGTGTAACTTCTCCGAGTGGAATCATTCCTGCTGGAAATATAATTATTCCATCCGGTTCTCCCGGACTAAATAATGACAGTGCTAATATTATACCTGCATTTACAGTCATGCCAGGAAGTGCGGATCCTAAACGATGTAGAGATTCTACAGACACTAAACATTCTAATTCTAGACGTGATACTTCTGATGAGAAGCTCTGTTCCCAAGAAGAAACTGATCTAGGAATTCGTCAAGAAGTAGATACAACAGAAAAACCTCTTGATCTTAGTTTGCGCAAACATGATACTTCTCCAGCAGTTACGGACATCGAAGACGGTGAATGTACTAAATCTTCTATCTCGAGTGTTCCTGAACAACAAGAAAGTAAGGTTGGTGCCAGAAACTTCCAGTTATCTCCTTTGCAATCTGCTCTTTCCACTACGCCTATAATAGTCTCTCCAGCATTGCCCACAGGAACAATACCTCTAGCTGCGCCTCCAGGTGAAACAGTGCCTCAGATCACATCACAAGTGCTAGTCAAACAAGGTAATAGCAAATGTAAAGAGTGCAATATCGTATTCTATAAATACGAAAACTATTTGGTGCATAAAAAACATTATTGTGCAGCCAGACAGCAGAAACCCGTTACGAGAAGCAGTACATCTCCTGAACAGAAGATAAAAGATGAGACAGCTTCATCCGTCTCTGATTCTGAGCGAAAGGAAGAAGATAATGGCACTTCCTCCAATAGAATGAAACGCCCCAGATCATCTACACCTGGAGAAACGTGTGATTCTGTTACTCATTCTCCACCTCTTTCACAACCTGTATATCAATTCTATTGCATGGCGTGCGGTATTAAATTCACATCTCTGGACAATTTACAAGCGCACCAGACTTATTACT
This sequence comes from Olivierus martensii, assembly GCA_000484575.1. Lineage (NCBI taxonomy): Eukaryota > Metazoa > Arthropoda > Arachnida > Scorpiones > Buthidae > Olivierus > Olivierus martensii. The sequence continues at coordinate 102,442 of AYEL01092085.1, read as the reverse complement.
GTCCAAAGCGAGAGGCACTGAGAGGTTCACAATCAGGATTACCTGTTACAATGCAAAGGCAACACGAATTCAAGTGCAGCAAATGTAAAAATTCCTATCCCACCGAAGAAGCGCTTAAAGGGCATCCCTGTGTAGTGCAGAGAAAATGCCCTTATTGTGACGTGTTCTGCCCAACTTTGAGCGCTGCACAGCGTCATCTTGCTACACATACGGGTGTGAAAGCTTTCCGCTGCACAATATGCGGATACAAAGGCCACACTTTGCGAGGAATGAGAACCCATATAAGGATTCACTTGGACAAAGGACGCAGTACACCCGAAGAAACTTTTATCGTTTGTGTGGACGAAGAAGGCACAACTATCGGATCTCCTTCATCTCGCAGAAATAGCACAGAGAGACATGTACAGGAAAGCGCTGCAGTTATAGAAGTATCTTGTTGCGATTCAGCATCATCTAATCTATCAGCTTCAGCAAGTTCAGGACTTACTGAATATCAAGACACCAATGGAAAAAAGTGTTCCAATCAGGAAAAGAGTCCAGAACAAACTAGTGAAATTACTCATTGGTGTCAATTGTGCGGTTATTCTTCTTCCTACAAAGGCAATGTAGTCAGACACGTAAAGTTAGTGCATAGGGAACGTATCACAACTCAACAAGTTCAATCGGCTGTTAACAGCCGACCTAGCGAAGCGACTGACTTCAAAAAAGCCGAATCCCCGGTCTCCTCTACCAAAGTAGAAAGTGAAGTAGTAGTAGAAAATGGACTAAGCATCGGCGAAGAAGTAGCAGATACAGTTTGCAACACAGAATGCGGTAACGGTAGCGTGGGACCCTCTCAAGAAAAACCGAATGCTGCAGACCAAAACACAAAGGTAGCAGGACCAAAATATTGCAAGACTTGTGACATATCTTTCAACTATTTGTCCAACTTCTTAGCGCACAAGAAGTTCTATTGCACACCGAGAACGGACGATGTTGGTAATCAAGAATCTACACAGGTTCAGTGAGAGAATGTCTTCCGTCAAGATAGGAGGTGAAAACTAGTTCGTTATTCATAAAGTGAATATTAAAACAGAAAAATATCCCACCGCCTCCTAAAATTCAGAAAGCGAATGCATTTGCTACATACAACGTTGTTTTTTTTTAAGTTTCTTTCCCTAGTCCTGTCGATGCCATTCCTAGTCTGTTGTCTAGTACCATGTAATATATACTCTAATGTACTTACGTGTTATATATGGAAATAGATGAGAAAGAAAGATGGATATTTGAAGCATTTGTCGACCCTATGATGGGTTTTGTAGGTTGCAGAAACCTGCTTGAAGTAAAATGTGTGTTTTGTCAATTAAAAAGTGTTGTTTTTTTTTTCTTTTGAATTTTGCTCATTCCAACTACAGAATTATGTACGTAGCGCTTAATAACAACATTGTCGCTATTAAAATACAATTCTTCATTATTATTATTATTTTTTGTAATTATATGTCTTCCTTACTTCCTAATAAGTCACCAAATATTTAGTTGTTCTTGTGGATTTTACGCAAGTGAAATTTAATATCAAGATTCCATCACTTCCACTTCTTAATAAATTGAAAACTATTTTATCTTAACTGTGAACAACTTTTAAAAGAATGGAATAATTAGCAAAGAGACAGTATTCGGTTTCAACATTCATCTTAATGATTAAGTGAATAACTTTTACATTAATCACTGCGAATTATCCTTAATTGAAGAGAGTAAATTCGCAAATTTCAAAATTAACATGACAACTTTCCACCAAATGATGCTCCAATTGCAAAAAGTCTATCAATCACAAAGAAGACGAATGAAAGTGAACTGCAACACTTTCACACCGATTTCTCTTTTCAGTTTTAATTTATATATTCATTAAAATATCTAATTCCTTCTTACTTATTTTAATTACTTTCATTCAAATAGAAAACTCAATCATTTTTCATTCAAGAACATTAATCTCTTTTCAGTTTTAATTTATATATTCATTAAAATATCTAATTCCTTCTTACTTATTTCATTCAAATAGAAAACTCAAAATAATCATTTTTCATTCAAGAACATTAAAAGTTTTCTACTAAAATATCTGCTCACTGATTCTGAGCGGATGATGATATTAGTACTTCCTCCAATAGAATGAAATGCCCCAGATCACCTACACCTGGAGAAACGTATGATTCTATTACTGATTCTCCACCCATTTCAGCACCTGTATATCCTATTGCATGGCGTGCGATATTAAATTCACATATCTAGACAATTTACAAGCGCACTAGACTTACTACTGTCCAAAGCGAGAAGCACTGAGAGGATCACAATCAGGATTACCTGTTACAATGCGCCAGAACAACAGATTAAAGGCAACAGGCTTTAGATTAAAATATAATGATGCGTTTCATAATAAATATTTAATCTAATTAATAAATTTAATATTTTTACTGGTATCAGATGATTAAGAATCAATGTTGATATGCCATTTAAACTTTAATAAAAATATATCATCAATTTTTTTGATCAAATCCATAGAAAAATCCTAACTTTTGTACATAATTTTTCAAATTGTGAGAGATCTGATGATGATAATCTTTGAACTGGTAAACGTCAAACAATTAACTTTACATTATTTTCAGGATTAGAAATGTTTACCATTAAAAGCCATGGTTTCAAAGAATTGTTTGTTGTCCAATTTATCGACTTATTAAGTGACAGGAACCACCGCAGACGTCTTGAGTAATTGATGTCCCGGAGAAAACCTTTTGTTTGGAAGAAGACAAGTAATCTCTCACTGAATGAAGAGCGACATCACTAATCCTTTTATCACATTCTGATAATAGCAAAACAAAACTTATCTTAAACAATGAGAAATTGAAGATCAAAAATAACTGAAACCCACACACGGTTATTTCTGTCGCTACGTAGAGATGTATGAAGATGGAACAAAGATATAAAAAGTCATAATTTACGTCATATCTATTAATACTTACATATTAGTAACGTTTCTTCGCTAATATGATTAGAAATAAATGGTAACAATAGCTGTTTTGCTGTTACTATTCTCGGATCGAGATAAAATCGCTAATGTTCTCTTGTCAGGAAACCACAGGTGACATTTCCTGACCTTTATCTCCACTATGATCGAGACAGACAGTGAAGTTTCTATTAACGATTTTTCTGAATCCAGTATAAACAACTTTTTTCGTTTTTTGTTTTACTTTTACTTGAAAGTTAAAATGTTATAAATTTAGATAGCAATCTATATTAAAATCTTCCTATTATTGCTTTATTTTCAAAGCTTATAGAAAATAATAACGAAAGTAAGTATTGACATAAAAACGCACATGAAAAATGAATCCATGCAATCTTTCAGTCTGAAAAATTTCCAAAATATCACAGTATATATTGATTTAAACTAATAATACTTAACTAATATGTTTTGAATCAGCGAAGTGGCTACAATGATGCAAGTAGTGCCACCGCACCAGGATCCAAATTGGAAAGGAGTCTTATGTTTTACCGAAAGAATCCAACAAATAAAATGAACATAAAAAGAAATTATCGATCGTTTTGCGGATGCAAAAGCAAGAAAAAAATTATTTTAGGTTAGTGTGTTATTAATAAAAATGAATTTTTATTCTTAGATTCGTCAGTGCAAGTATTACTGTTTTAAATATAAACAGAATAAAATTTTCCTGCCCAATTATAGACCATACCAGAGCCCACGCAACTCTAGCTATGCCCTGTTCTGAATTGTCATAAGAAATGCGCAACTTTTTCAGATTTTTTACTTTCCAGAAACGGAAAACAATGGCTTAAATGCAATTGAAAATTATAAATGGAAAGCAATTTAACGGTTGCTAGTACATAATCAATTACACTTTAGAAAAATTCACGCGATTTTCGTGATTATGGACATTATTAATCAATGACCATAATTTTTATGATAAAATTGTACAATGGGTTAATCTGAAATACATACCGATATAACTTGATCACTCAACTTAGTCGACTTTGGTATTATAATCCATTGCTGTCCCTAACATAAAAAGATTGGCATGCTGTGCATAATCAATAATTACATCACTGGCACATTATAAAAAATTAAACTCGATGACAATATTCCTTTTATATGTTTATCTATGATCTTCATATCCGTTGTTGAAAGAATATAATTAATTGTAATCTTCTGACGAGATGCCATACAATTCGTATAAATTAGATGTCATGGATTCGATTGCTTCGATGGAGAATTGACTCAAGTTTGCTTAAATTACATTCAGCAATTGCACAATAAACAATTAGACCATAGTTGATATGACTATTAACAGAAGTCTCAATTTATTTTTTAAGTATACACAGATTACTCATAAATCTAAGATATTTCCAGGTAAAACTGAAAATAATTCCAAGATCTTTATGTTAATGAACAAACTGTAAATGTTAGTTATTGAATTTGATATAATCCTTTATATCTGATCTCGGAAGATAAAAACGCATAAATACTGTTTTGGTATGATTAACATGCAGATTATTATTAATGAGATGGATAAGGACCTTGAGCTATTCATTTATTAAGTTGAAAATATTCCGATGTACTGTATAATCATAAAATTTAACTGCATATAAACGGTGTGTTAGATAATTTAAAATCCAATTAATCAAAATTAATTCAATGTTAGATTCTTTCATCAATATAAGCAGCATATATAGAGTTAAACGTCTCTCATCTCTACGTAACCAAGTCTCTGTCATGCATACGAAATCATAATTAACAATGCTTCAAGTTTGTGTATTTTAGTACGTACAGCTCTTATATTTTGATATATTGCATTTAAATGTGACCTTTCACTAAAGTGTTATAATTACTACCTTGGATTTATCGTCTGATGATTTGAATTGTATACAGTATTTAGTTTTTTCGTTTTGAATTCGAATCTTTTATATATTTTGCCTGTTTACATGAGGAAAATATCAACTTCTTTAAAACTTAGATAAGTATAAAATTTACGTATCAGAATGCCAAAAATTCAACTCACTGAAATGATCAGGTTAAACTGATGAATAGGAATCATATCAAAGCTTACGTTTGGTAATTTTGGCCGATATTTGACTTTTATTCTTTATATAAGTATCAGTTTCTTGCAGCCTCAACGTAAATATATTTTCGTATAATTTTCCTAGATCTGCCGTTTTTGAACTTTACATTAGATGATTGTACACCATCCTCAATTTTACTATTATTTACATGTAGCCTAATCCATCAGAAGCCACTTTGGAAATTATTTACGTGTTTACTGTTTAAACTAGCACATGAATTGTCCCTCTTTGCAATCAGATTCAAACCAACTTCTTTAGATCTATTTCTTTCTGGTGATGTTTTATTTTTAATAATATCATTCTTACTGACAAAAAATTGATCTTCAGTATTATATTTTGATTTCTGATCAATGTTTAAAAAAGTAGCAGCACGCCTAATGCCATCTTGCAATTCATTAATCATCATCTTACTTGATTCAACATCATCAGCCATATTTGACTGTATTTTGCATAAATTATCCACTTTAATATAAAAATTGTTCAAATTATAATTTTTATCTTCCATATTTTTATAGATTAATTAAAATATATTGAGTAGAAATTATGGAATTATTAATCACACCACACATATCATGAATTTTAGAAATTCTATCAATCTATTAATTCGGTATTTTGATATAATTTTTTTGCTTTCTACTTTTAAATTACAAATAGCCGTTTCAACTGCATCATCAATTATAAGTTGCATTTTTCTTTCGATTTCAACAATAATTATACTTTTAAATTCTTTGGAAAGTTTAGGTATAAATCCAAATTGTAATTAACACTTACTTGTGAAAAGTATGCTTCCTATATGCAAATTAGTACACTCAATAGGTCAGTAGTAGCTATAGAGATTTTAGCGCACCGAGCGAAAATTTTTGTTGCGCCCCCTAAAGTCGTTAGTTTTGAAAAATAAATAAATTCATAAAAATGTCACATTTTACAAAACTTTTATTTTTTAAAACAATATTTTCTAAAATTTACTTATATTTCTATAAATAATATTGCATTCCCCTTGCTACCGTTTATTACATTTTTTCATGAATCATCGCCCTCCGGCCTCCTAGTCCGCTCACCTTTTACATTTTCAGTAAAAAATAACTGTATTACACCTGTCTTACGTTTTCCGTCTTTGCGTTTGTCGTAGGGGGATAAGTTACCCACATAACCCCCAGGGGAAGGGAGGTAAAAATTTAATTGTATTACTGCAATAATAATAACAACAATAAAACATGAAATGCGCCAGTGCCCTTTGGCGCCCCTTATACACCGACGCACTGAGCAGGCGCGCTGCTCGATCGTATGTTGAACCGGCGCTGCAATAGATTTTGTATCATCATTATGTACACTATCTGATATTGATGACTCACAAAAAGAGCACAGTAATAATTGAACTGACCTGCCTGCGAACAGCGCGTTGCGCTGCGAACATGGTTGCGAATTACAATCAGCGCCGCTTGACTAGCCTGAACGGCATAAATAATGTTTTAAATAAAAATCTTTTTCTCACTTTTTCCATAATTAATTTTAAGCAAGAATATCCTCAGGTATAATTGTCGGAATTAAACGCGTAGCGTTGCAAACTGCAACGCTGCCGCTTCTAATAGCAAAACATCAGATAAAGATTCGCTCTCCCACCAAGTGATGATTAACAGTGCGAATCGAATATTCTATTGTTTTAAAGTTTCATTTCGAAAAATTGTATAATTAGAAAATTAAAGATTAATCTCACTGACAACTTACTGCCATCATTTCATCATTGAGTTAAAATATTTAAGTTCGTGTTAGAATTAGCGACGCGACGCGACGCGCTTAACTCAGCAAACAATCCGGCAGTTTTGATACAGCTATTCAGGCGGCGCTGGATGGAGTTCGCGACGCATATTGCTCTCCGAGGGCAAATCTCTTCGATTGTTTCTAGGTTAACTATTATATAGCATTATATCTATAATAATTTTGCATATTTAGCTAATTCAAAACAATATCAATTTTTCTATAACTTATCTTTCTTAGCTGTTACCCGATTACGTGTTGTTTAAACATTAAATTGCACTTTTTATTATATTTTTAATTATATTAAGGCCTTTGGTTATTCTTATCTCCTTCCTTATCACGATTAGGAAAATTATTTTCTATTTTACTCGTTCCTAACGGATATTAAATTTATTTATATTTCGTTATCTTTTCTACCGTTGCATTTGTTTCTCATTATAGATTTATAAGAAAGCCACACTAGCAACGAAACTTTCGGGGAAAAATAATAATAATATTAAAAAAATTTAATCGAATTATTTTTCAAAATAACTTTTTCCTTAGATGATTCAAAAAATTTGTTAGGGAAAAACATAATACTATATCTTATTAGATACGTTGTTTCGGAAAAATCGAATTTTAGGATGATTGACGTGCCTCGCAGCTTAATAATTTATTACCAATTCTACTATTATCGTAAACATCTCATGCTCTAAGGCTTGTTCAATCTAATTTAAATGATTATTGCCATGAAGACAACTCGATAAAGGATAAGAATCGATAGAAACAAGACAGCGCCAGTGACAAAAATAAAGCAGCTGTCGGCTTTTTCTCGTAACAAGATATCAAAATTTGCAATTTTTATTCCCTTTACCATGCGATTTTTAAACAGAGGTCGATACCTATTCAGCCTTACTGCATTATAGTGTTCTGTGAAATTTTAAAGCAGTTTATATTAATGAAACGAACGTAAACATTTGATTTCCTTTTAAATTTTATAGTGGATCTTGCAAAGTCTATACGAATCATTGTAACTATGAATAATTCGAATGCCATTGAAGGTTCAATACTTTTATAATCAGTTTTGTATTCGTTCTATATTGGTTAGGTTAAATACTTAAGTCGCCATATCACATTTGGGATATGCTATACCTGGTGGCTCCATTTTTAGAGCCCACCACAGGCTAGCCAACACTCATGGTGATGTCAAACCAGAAGGTTGAAAGATGGGGGTTTAATGGGACGGGTCCAGACTCTCCTAAAAAAACTGGAAGTATGGAACCGGGATCTGAACCCGGATCCTCCAACGTGGTAAGCGAATGCTTCACCATGCGGCCATCTGGCAGAATCTAATAATAAAATGAAAACAATAATAATAATTTTATATATCGATCATAAAGACAACGATTTATTCCTTAAATTAGTTCTATACTGGTTAGGTACTTAAGTCGCCATATCATATTTGAGATATTCTATAACTGGCTGTGGTCACTTTTAGAGCCCACCACAGACTAGCCAACATTCATGGTGATCCGGAAGGTTGGAGGATAGAATTCAATGGGCCAACTTTGGTTGGTTTAACTTTGAGCTCTTCGTCTATAGCCTTTTTAATAGCAGATTTTGTTTCTTATTTTTTTAAAAACACTTGAGGTGTGGAATCAGGATCTGAACCCGGTCCTCCATGGTAGTAAGCGAATTCTTTACCACGCTGCCATTTGGTGGATTCTATAGTGCAGTGGTGGGATTCAAATAATTTAACATCCGGTTCGCTGCCCAAATGACCGTTTTAAGTATATAAAAAACGATAGATGAAAGGAAGTTCATTATTTCACACAAGTTCATCAAAGATATAACGAGTTTTATGAAATGGATAAATAAATATTACAAGGATAGTTCCGTCTAATTTTTTTTTATCTATGGACGGAATGAATATTAGTACGAGCGCTTAGAATACGCTTTGCATAGATGAACGTTAAAAAAGTATGGAATCCAAATTTGTGATTTCCACATTGGGCGACTATCCAGGCGCTCACCTTAAAAAGAATCCTGATTACAAGTACCATTTTAACAACCGGTTCGCCGAACTCAACGAAACGTTACGAAAAGATTATGCAAACCTGTGCAAATCAGTTGAATCCTACCATCGCTATAGTGGTAAAATGGAAACAATAATTATTATTATTTTACATATCGACCATAAAGACGATGATTTATTCTTTAAATTAGTGCCATCGCTATTATTTGCGAAACTATACAGAATATTACTAAATTAATTACATCATATTATTTCTATCGACACTCATAGGTCAAACGTACAAAGCCTTAAATATGAACGAAAGTTTAATTTAATTTTTTCTCTAATTTGACAAGCAATTTCTTAAAGAATTTTTATCAGTTCGACTTGACAGTAGGAATTTTCTATAAATTTAATTTTGTTTAAAGATTTGTTTCTTACATTTTTCCTCTACGAGAGTGATGATGGACTTTTTTAATTTAATCACAGTTAGTTTAATTTGCATTCCCACTAGCTGAATATTCTAAATAATGGTATTATATCTATAACGTTGTTCCGTACGAGAAAGTTAATCTTATTGACCTCATAATTACTAGCTCATTCTAACTTCCAGTTATCTATTATCCGTATAGATTATTCTAGCAACATTATTACAGATAACGTTCTCTTTAATAAACTATTCATCATTTTCATAACTTAACCATGATGACTCTTTATCGGTATCTTGTATTGTTGACTACAAGTCTACTTCTATCAGAAAACCATCATAATATTTTTATATATAATAAATATGTGATGAATATAAGCAATATTTTTATTCATAAAGAGTTCAGACGTGATTAGATATTCAATTAAACTCCTTCAAGTAAACATTTTCAAACATTTTTAGTCGATAAATGTTCTAGCTGATTCCATTTATTACTGATTGATAGAAAAATCTTCCTTTCAATATTTAATTTACTTTCGAAAGATAAATTTTTTATTATTAAATTTGTATAAATTTTTATATTTCTTAAAATATTTTCTGACATTCGTTAAGTTAAAAGTTTATTAATTTAAAAACTTTCTGAAATGATAAAAGTTTGGAATTAAAGTAATTATTATTATTATTATTATTATTATTAAATTTTTATAAAATAAATTAATCGATATAAATATCGCATTATTGTTTTAACAGATTATTATTTTTTGCTATCATTTAACTGTTTGTCTGTTAATCAGTTGAGTTCGACGACATTTTCATCTATTGTTTTCGTTACAGCAACATAAAATTTCTGTGATAGCAAATGCCGTAATAACCGGAAATTGTCTACTGTTTAATGTGAATGATAAATTCGTCTCATTTGATGATAAATCAATCCAGGAGATAAAACTCGTTAACTTGTATAACACTAAGTTTAAACATATCCATTTAAAATATTGTGTACTGGAAATATTTAAATATGTTGTTGCTTCAGTTATCCTGAAGGAAGTGTATCAAGACTTTATTAATATCTTTGTTAAACATTACGTGTCAGTGATGGGTGAAATGATGAATAAATTAAGGCCGTGTCCCACGCGCAAGCGACGCGATGCGATACTACGAGCGACAGAAAACAAACCAATAAACATAACCTCGACGCGTCCCACGCGTATATCGTAGCGCCGAGTAACATCGCCTGCTGTCGCGCGCTACTAGTTTGTTTGCTGAAGCGACAGAGTGGTTATTGAGTTCGATTCTGAGGTTCTAATAAATAAAATTTATAAAAAGCTTGTATTATGTAAAATGAGAGATAAAAATTATCATAGTCAGCATTTAATAGATAAATAGTGGAACGATATTTCATTATAGACGCGACAGAAGCGCTTCTCGTGGGACAGACTGTCGCTCATAGCAGAGACGGACCGTGAACTTTGGGAGCCTACTAAAGGCAAGATTGGAGGTTACCTACCGTGAGTTTTCGCAGCGCTGTGCTTATATACACCATCCAGGTACAATTACGTGGCGACGCATTGGACGGGTACGCGGCGCGATGATTTGACTTCGGTACGTCGCGTTACTGATAGAGTGCGAAAACTCGCTGCAGGTAATCTTGAATCCTGCCAGAAAAAATTTTGCATAATTTATTTTTTTCTTAACTTTTTAATTTAAATTGTTTTTAATTTTAATTTTTTTTTTGACCGCGAAGGGTTGCAGCCCAGGGTCCCTTTGACTGAACGGGGGCTCTGAGCTACAACCCATAAAGACCATGAAAACTCGCTGCAGGTAATCTTGAATCCTGCCAGAAAAAATTTTGCATAATTTATTTTTTCTTAACTTTTTAATTTAAATTGTTTTTAATTTTTATTTTTTTTTTTGACCGCGAAGGGTTGCAGCTCAGGGTCCCTTTGACTGAACGGAGCTCTGAGCTACAACCCATAAAGACCATGCCTAAATCCTCCCCTTTTCATAGCGTAGCATCGCATTTATACTATCGCATCGTAGAGTGTCGCGTCGCTTGTACGTGGGACACGGCCTAAGCGTTATACTCTGAGTGACTTATGAACAATGCAGAAGTAATAAAGGTATTGAGAGTAAAAGAAGATCATTAAGAATGATGGAATAACTGTACGAGAAACCCATCTGCAACAAACCAGTACATAAGTTTAGACCATACATAAACATTAATAATGCAGCATAGAAGCTTTTTAGAAGAGGAAGAGTTCAAAAGAATCGTCCGTACTAAAAAGCCGAAACTCAATTTAGCAAATTAGTAAAACCCATTTTAAGATTGTCTCTGACTTAATAAACTTTTCCGACTTTATTAAGTGTAATGATAGTGTAAAAGCATCGAACTATGTCCTACTTCTGTAAACTATCATTAAGTACTCCGTAATTACTAACGATCGATGAACGGATAAAATCCTGTCGTCTTTTCTCAGTTCCAAGATTCTAACAAAAGCAAATTCTACAAAAAAAAAATTAATAAATTACTTATCAAAAATAGTTTTCTTTTTTTTTTATTCCCAGTAGAAATGTAATCTGCAAGTTTTATTTTATATTCCGTGCTTTTGATTCCTGTTATTCGTTCTCATAATTACTTTCTAAATGAAAAAAGTCTTTTTAATGAGAATTGCACATTTGTAATTTGATCTGTATTGCGCAGTTTGTCTTTAACAAAGGTAATTTATTAGCATGTTTCTACCGTTTTAAGTAAATATAAAAGGAGAATACAGTACTTTCTATAATTAGGAAAACAACTGCGAGATAAAAAAAAAATAAAAAAGGAACTTTTTCTTTCGAGACATTCTCTTTTCTTGTTCTCTTCGAACACGTGACATCCTCTTCCTGTTCTTTATTCGTGTTATTATACTCAGATCTTTTTATTCTAAAAGTACATGATCTTTTTTTTTTCTACGAACGTTACAGATTTAATATTTTTAAAAAGAAACTGCTCATTTCTCCAATTTATTGTCTGCTGACTATACAAGGTTTTGAATCGAGTTTCGATAAAATGAAAATTTCAGGATGGATATCAATTATGGAAAAAAAATACGAGAGACTTGAATGTTTATCTAATTTTCACAAAAATTCAAATTTAATATATTTTTCAACGGAATTTTTATTTTATTTATTTATTTTTTTTTATTTAAGAATTCAGTTTAAAATAGAATTACATAATTTTCTCGATATACCAGCTACATTTTTATGAATTTTATTGTTATTTTCTTAAATATTTGTTTATTTTTATGAAATTCTGAATTGTTATTTTTTAATTGATTTATTTATTTTTTATTTAATTTAGTAATATACAAACAAAATTTAGAACATATTATGAGAAATATATAACAAAACTTTGAAGGTATTATGAGAAATATACAATCAAAACTTTGAAGGTATTATGAGAAATATACAATCAAAACTTAGAAGGTATTATGAGAAATATACACAAAATTTAGAAGTTATTATGAGAAATATACTAACAAATCTCAGAACATATTATGAGAACTAGCTAAATTTTATGAATTTTATTGTTATTCTTTTCAAATATTTATTTAATTTTTTATGAAATTCAGAATTGTTATTTTTTTTAATTGCTTTATTTATTTTTAATTTATCTAATAATTACTTTTCCTCTTCGTTTTTATATTTTTATTATAAATTTTTTTTCTCGAGTTCTAAAGGATTTTGAAAGACCATTCTCCAAAAATACACGAAAATAATTATGGGAACAGAAGAAAAGATTTTAGAAAAGAAATTTTAAAAAACAGTAAAAATGAAGAATAACTAAAGGCTTTATTTTGATAGGAACTGACGTGTGATATATTATCTACTTTTACTTGGACACAATTTTAAATGCAAACCCGTAAAAGAAGTTTCATTCTGTTTATCAAAAAATAAAAGAGGGAAAATTATGTTTGTTTTGAAGAAAATTCATATTTTGTTTTTTAATCCTGTCGTGACTTCTGTTGTTATTTTTAATTTTATCGTTTACAGTTTTTCGCTGAAGTCAGTGTTACCATCTCCATCATCATCACGTTCTTTTATTCTTCACTAAGAAAATATCTCCATCTTCCAAGCCTCCCACGTTTAATCAGAATCAACTCAACAATACAGTTAGTTAATTAATAATAAATTAATATCCTATAATAATTGGAGCGTTATATATATTAAAATTAGAAAATTAATTAAATTATTTATAATAGAAATAAATTAACGTCAGAGAAAATTTACTTTAGAAGTTTTATTTACGCGTATATAAGATTTTTTTTTCATTAACAAATTGTTTTTCGAGTTTTAATGAAGTTTTATAGGTTTGCAATTCCCTGTACATCTTAACAACAAAGTTCTCGGTGAAGTAAAATTTAATAAGATATATCAACTCTGATTCGTAATAAAAGTAGATGCCTCAGTTACTTACATTCCCTGTAGAATGGTGACATTTTCGTGTCAACCGAAATCAATAAATCGATATCGATATCAGTGTTTATGGGAGTTAAAGCTTTAAGTGCACAGCTTCTCCTCCATGGGAAAATAAATAAATGAAATTGTAGGTTGTTGCAGCTTTAAAAGCTTACCAGAAAAAATATATACATCTGCTATGTTATTGGTTATTCCTATATATATATATATACAGTGTATATATAATTTATGTTACATTCGGCATATCAATATCGTCAAGCAAATATTATATTTCTTACCGATTAATCGATTAATTTAATCAATAATTAATTGATAAGGTAAATCTGAATATTCGCCCACGATTTAACGTGGGCGAATATTCAGATTTCGTGTGTAATTTTTTATTTTACTTATTAATTCTTTTTGCAAAATATATTCAATTTTATGTCATTTTTTATTTAAAAAAAACAGTACAGAATTCGATTTTTAAGTCATTTTTTAAAACAGGTATATTATGAGAAATATACAAAATAAAAACAAGACATATCATAAGAAATATATAAAACAAAACAAAATACATTGTGCGAAATATACAAACAAACGAAACATTTTACGAGAAATATACAAACCAAAGAAAACATAATATGAGAAATATACAAACCAAACAAAACATATTCTGAGAAATATACAAACAAAACAAGACATATCATGAGAAATATACAAAATAAAACAAGATATATCATGCAAAATATACAAACAAAACAAAACATTATACAATATGCAAACAAAACATTTTACGAGAAATATATAAAGAAAATAATACACATTTTGAAAAATATACAAACAAAACAAAACATATTCTGAGAAATATACAAACAAAACAAAATATATTATGATTTTAGAGAAATATACAAAGAAAATAATACATATTTTGAGAAATATACAAACAAAACAAAACATATTCTGAGAAATATACAAACGAAACAAAATATATTAAGGGAAATATACAAACAAAACAAAATATATTATAGAAAATATATAAACGAAACAATAAAATCTTGATATTTTTAAGTATAATTTTTCTTTAGTTTTCATTAATAAGCAACAGGTATCGTTCTAGCAAGAATGTTTATTCAAAAACTTTTTTGTATTATCTTTATACGTTTATGCAATTATCATTAAGCGGCACAGAGTCAAGAATTTTAATTAATTTTTTTTTAATTACAAAAAAATTTAACGTTATAAAAGCCGAAATTAAATTTTAAACCAGTACGCTAAGACAATTTTAATTTGTGTAAGTTGTTAATGAAAGTTAGGAGTGTTCTACCGCATCACAATGAAGTTTGAACTTCAATTGCATCTTGTAAAGTGTAAATGCTGGAGTTGAATTTTTTTGAAATTAAACACTAGAATTTCCCTCGATAAAAGTTTTACATCTATATATTCATCTTATTGTATTTGAGAAAAGGTAAAAGGCTGATTGTTTTCCACTTCTGCTTCATCTAATTAATTTTCTAGTGGGCAAAACAAAACGTATCAAACATAACGAATAATTTGAAGACGCAAGGTATCGAACATTGTCTTTAATTAAATATTTTTAAAATTAATTCGGCGAATTTTAATTAAATTGAGACAACTGATACAATAACAACTTTATCCTTTAACATCACATGATATTTTGACAAAACTGAAAAAGTAATTATTAAAATCGATCAATCGGTAAAATATAAAAGACGATTGGAAAGGTTGCTGAAGAAAAATGATATTTATTCTTTCCACTTTAATCACAAATGATTTTTTTCTTTCTTTCCTTCATTGAATGATTTTTAATAAAATTTAAAACTTTTTATTCAGAAACTTTTTAGAATTACTTCTGCTGGCTGGAATATATTTGAATAAAAGTTAAGAAATTTTTAATGGAGAATATTGAATTTTTATTTTATTTTATTTTATTTTTTGTTTTCTTTTTGTTCAAGTGCATTTGTATTAACGCTTCTTTTCTTTCCACTTTAATGATTTCCGCCAAATGAAAGACAGTTGGCTGAAAGGTGAAGATTAAAAATTAAGCTGAATATGGACGTTGATGTGTGCTTCTGAATAATTTATTTGGGTAGAAATGACGTCAGCAGCACCCTAAATCATTTAATTAGCATAATATCTATAGTGCAACTATATTATAAATGAATCATGAAACATTGCTCTCATTTTTATTAAGAGAATGTAAAATATTTTATCTTCTTATCCATCGATACAATTAAATATAAACATGGCTTTTTTTAAAATAGTAACATATACAATAATTGTAAAATAATTGTTTTACTGTTACTGTACTTTGTCCGAGGCCGGACAACGGTCAGAATGAACGAGTTGTAAGATGACGTAACGAAATAGTCTAAGATGCTGACGTCACCAAACGGTCTAAGATGATGTGAAATGATGTCACGAAAAAAGTCAGTGTTGTAACGGTCATTGTGTTTGCAAGGTTGGTTGTGTAACATGGTAAAATAAAGAAAGCTGTTACATAATTTTCGCAAGTTTGGACACGTTGCAAAAACGTGCCCAAACCTGCCAAAAGCACGTTGTCACTTGTTTCAAATGGCATAAATTTGAAATTATCGAACTTCTCGAATAGTAAAATGATTTTTTTAATGTTATATCTCATTTATAACGATTCTTGTTATAATTAAACTCAAGTTTGAGATAAAGTCATAAATTTTGTAGAATGAAAGACTATAACTTGTTTCCTCTCATAATGTAGCTCTTGAAGTCCACATATATTCATCCGGAAACGTTTCCAGCTATATTTCTTGTAATTTTTAGAGAAATTATTCTGTTAAAAGGTTTTTCGCTATTCAAACATCACATATACTTGGGAAGGAATAAAATGGTTTTAAATTTTCTTGACTTCCTCTTCAATTTTAAGCGTAAATATTGACCGACTTCATCGTCAGAAGTAAAAATAGTTTTTCTTCTTCGTTTCCTACGCTTTTTCTCCATTAAGTGAGTCAAGTCGATAAAACGAAACATCAAAACTACTTCATTTTGCAATTCTGTTGAAAAAAGTTATAATAATATGGATGGCAGAAAAAGTTCTGAATAATGCTATATTAATATTTGTCGTAGCGAATAAAAATCTTCACCATCCCCCATTTTTCTGTTTTCAATAACAGTAATGTTTTGCCTTTCACAAGTAGCAGGTAAATTAATTTAGATAGCCATTTAAAGCGAATTAAACATGTTCATTCTTTATTAAAACCTCACTAATAAGGTGTCATTTAACTGCTCTAAATCAGTACACTAAGTAACAGCAATTCCTGCTTTTAATATAAAATTTTCTATATAGTCTTCTAACATTAACGATTGAGAAAATGGAACGTTATGATCCTTTATCAAATCTTCACTATAAGTAAATTTAAAATTTATTATAAATGCTATTTAGTAACTCTAAGTGGTCATCATAAAATGTTATAAGCTTTACAAGTTACATTTTTGGTGTACTTTTTTTATCTTTAATTTTTTCCTGTTTTCAAAAGAAGGATTTCTTAAATTTCGCGTCGGCCAGATGGCCGATTGATAAAGCTTTGGCTTACCATCCTGGAGGATCCGGGTTCAAATCCGGATCCCACACCTCCAGTTTTTCAAGAGGGATCCGGGCCCGGCCTGTTGAACACCATTCTTCAACCATTTGATTGACTCCATCATGGGTGTTGGCCAGCCTGTGATGGTCCTATAAGTCGCCAGATATAGTATATCCCATGAAGATATGGCGGCTTAATCTAACTAACCTAACCTAAGCTAAATTTCAACATTGTATTCTAAATTAGGATTGGTTAATTAAACCGCCATATCGCTCATGGAATAGATTTTTATCACTTTTAGAGCCCATCATGGTAGGGTCAACTGGAGTCTACAGAAAGATTGAAGGACGGGTTCCACAGGCCCCTTTCATGAATTTCAGGCTCAAATCTCATGAATCTGTAGACTACGAATAAGTTGACAATGAACCATGCAGAAGTATCATTGTGACATAATTTTTTTATTATGGATTTTTTACAGCATTGGCTTTTTGTGCCCAGTGTTAATGCTGATTTAACTTGCATATTATTTACGAAGACGACATCATCACGGCTGTGTAATATCATTGTGACGTAACAAATGTTGCTCTGTAACATCATTCCAAATCGAAACATAACTGTGAAGAATTTAAATGAAAGTATTTTCGTTGCCTCCCAAAAATGTCTGATACTCGAGAGAGATCTCGACGAAAGATAATCTATGGGTGAATTCAGAAAATGCTCCGAGAAGCTAAAGAATGAGGTCACGACCTATGGAGATCACGATGGGATGTCATTATTTAGTTTCTGCAAAGGAGACTTCTCTGAGCATTTTCTGAACTCACCCTATGTTAGTCACGGAGTCTCAGGAAGTTGATATGCAAAGTTCGGTCCCGATAGTCAAATTATGAGAATCTATGCAAAACAGATAGACAGCAGATAAACATTGCATTTTATATTTTATTGCATAAAGATATGAAAACGATACTCCAAAGAAATTTTGATTTTATATACTGTTCTCTATTAATATCTAATTTCTCATGCTCTTTCATTAATAAAACCTCTGCTGTTGCAAATATTATCAGCAAATCAGCAAGTATTTACATAAAAATCATATTATAATTCTATAGAGCAATATTCAATACTTTTAATGGAAAAGTTAAAGTATTAAATAAGTTTTTTTATTTTAAATTATTTTTTGTCTTTTAAAATTCGAATTTAATCTGACATTTTTTAAAAAATATAACTTGTTCTCTGATATGCGAACAATCAGACAACTCTGCTAACGAATTTTTTATATCATAATCTCTGTAATAATAGAAATCTTACTTTTATTGATTATTTTTTACTTATTTATATTACTTTGCATTTACTTATTTATTCAGTTTGTACTCGCAGTTACAAAAGCATTTGTTAAATCCTCAGAAAAATTTTTTCCTGCTATTGAAATGGTTCTATTTATTAAGATAAACAATCGAAAACTGAGCTTAATTTTTATATTTTAATTTAATATTTTCTACAAAAATTAAAGGAATATAATTACTTAATTTCTTTTTTTTTTAATAATTTTATTCACATTATGACAAATCAAGCATTTGTTAAATCCTCAGAAAAATTTTTTCCTGCTATTGAAATGGTTCTATTTATTAAAATAAACAATCGAAAACTGAGCTTAATTTTTATGTTTTAATTTAATATTTTCTACAGAAAACAAAGGAATATAATTACTTAATTTCTTTTTTTTTAAATAATTTTATTCACATTATGACAAAACCAAAAAAAAAAAAATGGCTTCAAACATATGGAAATGAAGCTTGTTTGTTTCCGTTAAGGATTAACTTAAAAAATGAAAAAAGTTTTAAATGAGAAGACAATAAACAGTTAGGATTTTTTAAACTTCTCTTAACTTCTATTCTATGCACGATAATTAAATTTCTTTCCAAGTTTTTATAACTTTTATTTGATTTTGGGGCATTTTGGTATAGTTTGTTACTCATATGGACACGTTAGATTCGAAACTTCACGTTTATTTAGTGTTCATGGCAGACTTCCACAATATTTCATTATTGACATTTCTACCACTTCAGGTGATATATCCTGAATTTCTTTTCCGTCTGATGTGTAGTATTTATTTCTAAGATTTCAATAGAATTCTTATATTTTCTATAGTAGTCTCTCTTTGTTCTTTCTTAGGTTGTTACATTTCTATCTCTTATATCGTCTATCATATTATGATCAATTGCTTTCTTTTTTATGGTTTTGATGCTTTACTATATTGTCAGCACCATGGTTTCGATAAGATAACAAATTTTTTTCTTTTCGTCTTATCCAAAGCAGACTATCGAACTTTATTTATCTGTTAATTTTCTTCTTTGAGATTTAAATATTTAATTTTTATGGAATAATTTTATATTACAGTACATCACTTAGATTTAATAATTCAAGCACTTGGTGATATTTGTTTATCATAAAAAACTTTTGTTTTGAATGATTTATTAATAAATCAAAATAATATAAATCTATTACATGATTTCGATTTTATATTCTTAAGATTCGAATTTTTAATGGATGTTGATGTCTGCTGATTTACATAATTATTCAAAATTACTAACAAACGGATGGAAGGAGAAAGGAAAAATCTGTAATTCATTGGAAAGTTCGTAAGTTATTATATTTATATATGTATAGATTTACTGTATATAAAGCGCATTTCATGTTAGTTAGTTTGTTTATATTTTTCCTTCTTCTTCTTTAAGTGCCGTCTCCTCTAAGAAGGTTGGCAATTATCATGACAAATTGGACTTTTGAAGTTGTCCATCTGAACAGATCAATGAGTCCATTTACGTAAGTTGTCCATCCAGAAACACGTCTTCTTTCTCGATCTCTTTTTCCAATTATCTTACTCTTGTAGGATCAGTTGTAAAAATCTATACCTTTCACTTCGCAATACATGCCATAAATATTGGAGTTTCCGAATTTTAATTGTATTGGTTACTTCTTTCTCCTTTCCTATTTTACTGATCACTTCAACATTTCTTATCCTATCCACCCAGCTTATCTTAAAAGTCCTCTTGTATATCCACATTTGAAAGGCTTGTAATCTATCTATCATGTTTTTCTTTACCGTCCAAGTCTCCATCCCATAAAAAAAGAACAGAAAGTACATAACATCTCAACACTCTGATCTTTAAGTTCAAGATCAGCTCCCTGCTACAAAACAGTCCTCTCATCTTATTAAAAAATTGATCTTGCTTTTTCAATCCTTCCTTGCCTTAATCTTATATTTCCCAAAAATTTAAATTTGTATCGCTTTTTTTGCAATTACTTTAATACACACACTTTCATACAATAATAATTCTTGAACCTATTAAGATTTTACAAAAAAAAAAAAAAGAAAATTGAAATTTAAATTAGTTCAGGAGAATCTTTTGATTTGGGGAAAAACATGTCAATCTGAGTTTTCTCAAGAAAGGTAAATTTTTCCTTTTATTGAAAAAAATTGACAATGATATTATTCTTGGAAACATTTGAAGCAAACTTTTTTTTTGTATTTTTATCCGTTTCGGAGGAAATAAATTATATTAGTGAAAAATCTGGAAAAAATTTTTAAAAGACGTTTACGGCTTGACCGAAAGTAGATTAAATTCAACTACATCCGGATTTTCTGTTTAGTTTATTAAATTCAAAATTTTGGCATAGAAATTAACGGTAGTGTATTTCTGTTAGAAAATGAGATATTATGCTAATCTGAAATATATATATGCTAATACCTTTCTCTCTCTCTCTATATATATATATATATATAAACAGTATATATACAGGGAGGACATTCAGCGAAAATTGATGCCCAGAGCAGCTAATATTTCTGAGGCCCTTCAAAAAATAATAATAATAATAAAATTGACAAATATACAGTGATAAGTGTGCAAGAGAAATGAAAACATTGATAGAAAACTTCAAATTTTAACAAACACTGAAGCTCGAACAATATAAAAATATACAAATATATTTTTTCTAACATATTGAGGCCTCTAAAATTATGAGGCTTGCGGCAGACGTCCCTCTTACTCCCCTCCGATAGGCTCTATATATTTATAAATTTGTTTGTTCATGAAGTTAACAGAAAAATATAATGCCAACTTAATATAGTTTGTAATTTTTAATTCTTTTAAACAATATCTTAAAATGCTAAACTTCAATATTTTTAACACAGATAATTCTAATATATTTATGTATTTATAGAATGAATAAAAATTTGTAAATTATTTAATTTCTCTTTATTTTTAATATTCTTTGCTTGTACAATGTAAATATTACATTGTTTCATCAATAACCATACCGATATCGAGATTGATTATTAAAATGTTTCTGAATTGATATTAATTCATTCAAGGTATAATTTCTGTGGAAAATTAATTTTAAACGAATTTTTTTATTGCATAAAAATAAATTTATTAACAGTAATTAAAGTACATTCCATAGATTGTTCTCCTCATAAAAGCAATCGTTATCCTCAACATAATTTGCATTTATGCCCAATAATTTACCAAAAAATCTCCTAGAATATATGAGAATAAATTCAATCTCTAGATGTTTTTCTTTTGAAATATCGTGACATTTTGTTTCTAACATAAAACAGACATAGAAATTACTGTCTGAAACAAAATATTTTTGAGTAAATAGTTATAACGATTTCGAAGTTATCATAACTGATCCTGTAATGATTCTGTGATTGGTAAGATGCGATTGGAAGAAATCTGAGACGATATATTGCTATTCAAATTTAAGTTGTTTTCTTACTTTCGAATATATCAAAACATTTCTTTAAAATATTTTTCTAATACGACAAAAATAAATAATTCTGTAAAAACATGTTTTACAGTTTTATTTTTACTAGAATTATAAAATAAAGATTGAGCATCAACGTGCCACCAAGATGAAAAATTTGTAACAACAAACTCATGCCGTAACTAACCTCATTTTCTCTTGCATTAAATATTTTAAACAGTTTTGTACATCATTACAATGTTTTGTTCATGCTTTCTAAAGTATATTAATTATCGTAAATTTTTTCCACACAAAATTATTTAAATATTTATGCAATATAAGATTTGTCTCTTTCTGTTTGAAATGATTGACAGAAGTAACTTGGTACTGAATCTACTGAGTAGTTCTCAGTAGATGCAGATTGCACAAGATAGGTATATCTGGAAACAAAAGAAGGAGGCATATATACCGGGTGTTTTCGAGCACCCGTACTACCCTTTTTCTCGGAAACACGATGAGATAGGAAGTATATTTTCTAACACCCGTACCACCTTTTTTCTCAGAAATGCGATGAGATAAGAAGTAGGGGAAAAAATTTTGATTACTACAAAGTATATCTGAAGAATCGAATGGGCATGATAAAAATTTTGTGGGTCGCAATGAGATAGGAAGTAGGGGAAAATTTTGATTACCAAAGTATACTGGCGATGAGATAGGAAGTAGGGGAAAAAATTTTGATTACCAAAATATATATCTGATGATAAAAATTTTGTAGGCCCATCGGAAGTAGGGGCACAAGGGGTCAAATAAAGTATACCTGGAGAATCGAATGGGCATGATAAAAATTTTGTAGGCCTATCGGAAGTAGGGGCACAAGGAGTCAACTATGAAATCTCCAATGGAAATTAATGCCGATTTTGGCATAATTAGATAGAACTGTGAAAAACAAACAGCTTTTGTTTTGAAAGTTTTTCAATATCACGGATTGTGAGATATCACAAAAAAAAAGATGCCTCCGCATGTACCGCCGATGGGGCTATTGAAGCAATAATAAAAGGAAGAATCTGACATAGGTAACTGTGTACTTTCTATAATAAAAGGAAGAATCTGACAGAGGGCATCTGTGTACATCATGGTGCTCATAAAGGCTGAAACAAGTCCAGAAACCCTTGTTCTTGAGTACGGCTCCATGCTGAACTGTGATGGCGAAAGACTTGTCATACCTGCGGTATGAGTGCTACTACCTCTTCCGATCTTGAACTGTGATGGCAAGACTTGTCACACCTGCGGTTTGAGTGCTACTTCCAGAGTATCAGAATTCGTCTTGAATCTGCATATTACTGCTCTTTGCTGCTTCAATAATGTTTGGCAATGTACAAAGATGCACAATAATGTTTGGCAATGTACAAAGATGCCCTCTGTCTGATTTTTATTCTTCTTATTGCTTGAATATATCCAGCAGGGGATGGAATAAGAAATGCTGCTGCTGCCAATGATAATGATGTTCGAAATTGTATTATAATATTGATTTCTAAATCTAACACTGTACTGTATTTTGTTATTTGAACTTCTCAAAATTTTCATAAATGCTTAAGTTTGAGATTTTATTACTTAAGAAATTTTTTATTTTCAGATTAAAAATAATAATCGTGCATTATGATCTTGACAATTATGGTTCAGTATTTTTATTTACCTTCATGAAAAAAATATAAAGTTAAAATTTTGCGTTTGATCATGATATTCATTTTACATCAGACAAGTATTGAGATTGGTTCTAATTATAAAAATATTGCTTCCATTACATTTTTATAATGAGAGAAATTCTATTTAATATTTAAAATTTTGTTTATTATATAATTTTTATATTCATTTATATAATTAATAATGAGCAAAGATGATAAATATAAATTACAACAGAATAAATGCCACTGATCATGTACTTACTCCTTTAGAAGTTATTTGATTCCAACACTTAATTGATATGCTGGATTACTTTTTTTAGTATATATACATTCCAAAAAGAAAAAAATATTAATTTCCCCTTTATGCTTATGGCAGTGGCAAATTTTCTTTTTGTAGACTCCATATCTGAAGAGAGTTTCTTAATTTGTATTGATTTCTCGATGATATGATTTGCCAGTTTTCATCATCATCATCATCATCAGCATTTCATATTTCATTCACGATATATGCCTCTTTTTTGTTTCCAGATATACCTATCTTGCCTCTTTTTTGTTTCCAGATATACCTATCTTGTGCAATCTTCATACTTAATTTGTATTGATTTCTCGATGATATGATTTGCCAGTTTTCATCATCATCATCATCAGCAGCATTTCTTATTTCATTCATTGTTGGATACATATGCCTCTTTTTTGTTTCCAGATATACCTATCTTGTGCAATCTGCATCTACTGGGAACCAATTACTTTTCTTATATCATTTCTCCTTTGTTTGTATTGCAAGCCAGGAAATCTTTTCCCTTGCCTTGGTTGCCACTTTGTAATTCTGTTTGTCCATCGGTTATCGGTGTATGTTGTTATGTGACCTGCTCAACGCCACTTACTGCTCCTAACTATTGCCAGTATATCTTCTACTTTGGTTTGTTCTCTTACCCATATGTTGGTCTTGCAGTTCCTCCTGGTGAATCCTAACCAGGAGGAACCGCAAGACTAACATATATCATGTCTTTCCATGCTTCTTTGGATTGCTTGCCAATTTTAAAATGATTCTAATCTTAATCTTCGATTTTGATTTGATTTTATCACTTCCTTTAATAATTTGGCACAAATTGAAACAGAATCTATTAAAAAATATTCATCATCACATCTCCAATCTTTCTTTTTCTTTGCCTCAATTAATCACAGTCCTCTATAAATAAACATGGAGATAATTTTTATTTTTCTTTTAAACAAACAAAATTTATTATTCTTCCAAGTTTATCTTCAATTTATCTATTCCGTTAAATTTTCTGTATCGTTCGTAATCAAATTAATATCAAAATTTATTTATTTATGTTTTCATTCTCTCTCTCTCTCGCTCTTTTTTTTCGAAATGCATTTCCAATTACACATTCCACAAATATTTACCGTAATAGTTCTGGCTGTTCATAATTTATAAATCTCTGAAGATATTCCATCCAATAATTTACATTTAATTTATTCATCTCCACACGCAACTTGTAGTTTATTCATTAAAAATATTATCTCGGTAAACATACAAGAGCTGGCATCTTTAGAATTTTCTGATATTAATACTGTTATTATCAGCAAATGCTATTTTCTTTTTCGATATATCATTATTACATTGTCAGATGGACATAAATTTCTCTCTTGTGCATTCATAAACAAATTTAAACAATTAGAGAAGCACACCATATCTAAACTTAATTCTAAATCATACAGAATGACAAAAGATGAGATAATTCCCAGTAAGACGAAAATCATAGGGTAGTCGTCTCGATTTATATATAACCTTCTTGTTATTCTTATATAACAAAATATATATAACTAAATACAGTAGAATTCTACTTTGACTGCCTCGAGTTTTCGCGTCTGACCGTAGTGCGACGCGTTATAGCGCGCCTTAATGCCTGTCATTTTTTCGTGCACGATAAAATAGATGTTAGATGCAAATGATATAAACATCTACTTCATTAAATTATCATATATTGAATATTATATGATAAGATCATATAATATTATCATTTAATAATATATGTGGCAGTCAAAGTAACATTAAATTATCATATATTGAATATTATATGATAAGATCATATAATATTATCATTTAATATATGTGGCAGTCAAAGTAGAATTTTACCAAAAAAATATGCTAAACCATTTTTTGCTAATCCTGTATCTCAAGCCTCATACATGCTTAATTTTTTTAAATTAAGAAAAATTTTGAATAAATGAATTTATAAATACGATATTAGAACAACTGTTCTACAGATTCAAAAACAATTACAGTAAATACTCGTATAAAGCGCTCTCCTGTAACGCGAATTCGTATAACACGACGAAAAAATTGCGACTAGTACTCATACAACGCTAGCGTAGGATAAATTTTGTTTTTAACGTTACTTACCGTTGATGGTAATAAAAACCAATGTTTATTTCGTTTACACAACAACTTTAACAACTTTTCCGTCGGGTTATACGAATCCGCGTTTTCGGAGTCCGTGTTATAAGGAGTCTACTTGTATATAATATTTTTTAAAATTTACCGGTAGTTACCTGTATTCTGTTTTTGTTTTTTCCTTTATGTAAAGAAACTTTCTTTCAAACAAGTTAACACTCTGCACACAATAAAATCATATTCGAAACTAACGCACATCTTATTAGCAGTATACGATCAGTACTTGAGCTCATAAACAAGTTTAAATTTGCATAAAATCGTCTGATAATGCGTGTCTCGTATAACGTGCTTTCCTATAATGCGGAACGTATCTCCGTGCGTTGTACGGGAGTCCACTGTATTTATGCATATATTTATTTGTTAGAAATTTCCATGTGGAAAAAAAGTGCGGAATGAAACTGATACGCGAATTCGTATAATGGGACGAAAAAATTGCAACTAGTACTCGATTTATAAATAAATAAATAATTATAATTATAAATAATACGCGATATTATTTATATTTATTTAAATCGCGTATTATTTAAACTATATAAATAATACGCGATTTCCTCTAAGGCGGAACATATAATGGGACGAAAAAATTGCAACTAGTACTCGATTTATAAATAAATAAATAATTATAAATATAAATAATACGCGATAGTATTTATATTTATTTAAATCGCGTACTATTTAAACTATATAAATAATACGCGATTTCCTCTAAGGCGGAACGTATTCCCTGCGTTGCAGCGTTTCCCTTACGTTGCAGCGTATTCCCTTGCGTTGTAGCATTGAAGCGTAGCCTCAACGCAGCGTATCCCCTGCGTTGGAGCGTATCCCTTGCGTTGCAACGTTGGAGCATATCCCTTGCGTTGCAGCATTGAAGCATATTCTCAACGCAGCGTACCCCCTGCGTTGCAGCGTATCCCTTACGTTGCAGTGTATTCCCTTGCGTTGCAGCATTGAAGCGTAGCCTCAACGCAGCGTATCCCTTGCGTTGCAACGTTGGAGCATATCCCTTGCGTTGCAGCATTGAAGCATATTCTCAACGCAGCCTACCTACCCCCTGCGTTGCAGGGTATCCCTTACGTTGCAGTGTATTCCCTTGCGTTGTAGCATTGAAGCGTAGCCTCAACGCAGCGTATCCCCTGCGTTGGAGCGTATCCCTTGCGTTGCAACGTTGGAGCATATCCCTTGCGTTGCAGCATTGAAGCATATTCTCAACGCAGCGTACCCCTTGTGTTGCAGCGTATCCCTTACGTTGCAGCGTATTCCCTTGCGTTGTAGCATTGAAGCGTAGCCTCAACGCAGCGTATCCCCTGCGTTGGAGCGTATCCCTTGCGTTGCAACGTTGGAGCATATCCCTTGCGTTGCAGCATTGAAGCATATTCTCAACGCAGCGTACCCCCTGCGTTGCAGCGTATCCCTTACGTTGCAGTGTATTCCCTTGCGTTGTAGCATTGAAGCGTAGCATCAACGCAGCGTATCCCTGCGTTGCAGCGTTGAAGAGTATCCCTAACGCAGCATATCCCTTGCATTGCACCGTATCCCATACAACGCATATCTCCTGCGTTGCTGTATTTATAAAAAAATGAAGATTAAAATAAAGAGAATTTTATTATTAATATTTTATTTTATTGGAAAAATAAATAGTCACTTAATTTGATGTAATAAATTTCTGTTTCATTTTAATAAGAAAAACTGATCTCCTTAAACAAATTTCATTAATAAGAAATTGATATTACTATCTGATCCTATTTTATTACGTCGCCATGCCAGAAAAATCGAAGCGAAATCCTTCTCCACATCAGTGGAGTGTCTTGTTTTATTTTATGAGCATTCTCGTTCAATATTTTGTTTGGTCTAGAGTTCCCATCTCGATTAGTCTCGCTTCGTTTTGTATTATTTTTGGTTTTGTATCAACGTCAATAGAAAACCGAGTAGAATACTTCTGCAGCAAGTAGGTATACATGAATTACGAACAGAAAACATTATTTTCGTGTTATTATATAAAACTTTCGATAACCTTTTATATATATATAAACACTAACGTTAAGAATTAAAGTACAGTTTCTTTATCTACAATTGATAAAACGGAAACTTTGAAGTTGTACGTCTTATATAATTTAATGAAAATCGTATTTTTGCTTTCAGTATCGTGCAAAACATGTTGATATATAGAAAAAATAAAATTGAAATGCCAAAACATAGTATGGATCTCGTTTTGATTATTTTGTGCAGAAAAAATACAGGTATCCCACCTATAACACGGTTTCGCTCTAAGACGATTAGAAAATTGAGGAAACCCTCATATAACACGATTTTTACTTACCATATTTAGAAAATTACGTTTGTTCTTCTGCAACACAAAATATTTTCGTTAATTTGTGTAAATCCACACTATGGACACCTAATTCACATATTCCCTTGAGTTAATTGTTTCGATAAATTGTTTTTTAGTAAATGTCGAAGATTAAGAAAACAGTAACT
The DNA here is from genome assembly GCA_000484575.1 of Olivierus martensii. Classification (NCBI taxonomy): domain Eukaryota; kingdom Metazoa; phylum Arthropoda; class Arachnida; order Scorpiones; family Buthidae; genus Olivierus; species Olivierus martensii. The sequence continues at coordinate 73,797 of AYEL01092085.1, read as the reverse complement.
ATATAAAGAATATGTCGGTTGAAAGAATTCACTTTCTAAATCTTCCAGCAACATTTTTTGTACATAAATAATATATAAAGAATATGTCGGTTGAAAGAATTCACTTTCTAAATCTTCCAGCAACATTTTTGTACATAAATAATAGAAAGTGGTTTCATAAGTCAAGCTTAACATCATAATCCCATTTCTATACAATAAACAAAGGTAACTTATATTTTTTTAATACTTTTCTTCTTAGTTTTCATTATATGTACGCCAACAAACGTTATTATAGTTAAACATTACACAATTCATGTTCTAATGATTAATTTGTGCAGGTATCCCTCGTATAACACGGTAGATAGGTTCCTAAAAACACCGTGAAAACGTGAAAATACAATAAAAAAGAAACGTTCTCGTGTTAAATGAACAGTAGTAAGGGAGATATAATTATTAAATGAATGTTACATAGACTATATGAGTTTTTTTTCTTTTGTTTTGCGTATATTGTTTTTTTGGGGTGTATATATTTTTTCTTTCTTTATTCATAAAGAATTAAGTTTCTTATGTGGAGTTAAAGAAAGTCATTTGTTTTTAATTGGTTTTAGAACATAACTTTTTTTGTATTAGCTTCAGCTCTCATACAACACGATTTCACACAACACGGTGTTTTTAGGAACCTATCTACCGTGTTATACGACGGATACCTGCATAAATGAATCATTAGAACATGAATTGTGTAATGTTTAACTAAAATAACGTTTGTTGGCGTACATATAACGAAAACTAAGAAGAAAAGTATTAAAAAAATATAAGTTACCTTTTTTATTGTATAGAAATGGGATTATGATGTTAAGCTCGACTTATGAAACCACTTTCTATTTTTTTACGTATAAAAAATGTTGCTGGAAGATTTAGAAAGTGAATTCTTTCAACCGACATATACTTTATATATCAATAGTTACTGTTTTCTTAATCAATCTTCGACATTTACTAAAAAACAATTACCGAAACAATTAACTGTTTAAAAATCTGTATTAAATTGTTAACACAATATCATAAATTTAAATATTAAACTTTAAAAGTTACATCAATGAAATCATATTAATTAATTGGCCAAAAAATATTTATAACCACCTAATATTTGACTTTATTTTCTCCCTTCTGCTGATAATTTAATTAAATAATTAACAATATTAATCTGTATAAAATTCGTTTTAAAATTATTGCTCATTATGCAAATTAAAATAAGATAATTTGCATTACTGCAATTTTAGAAGAAAGAAAGAAGAAAAAAATTTAATAATTTCTGGTAACACGATATTTTAATAAGTTTTATTTTTTAATTTATGCAAATAAAATTAAAAAATAAAATAGAAGAGAGAGAAAGGTAAATTCGTTGTAATTATATAAGTAATGCAGTAATGGATGTATTCTTTCTAATGGAACACGATATTTTAATAAGTTTTATTTTTTAATTTATGCAAATAAAATTAAAAAATAAAATCGAAGAGAGAGAAAGGTAAATTCGTTGTAATTTATATAAGTAATGCAGTAATGGATGTATTCTTTCTAATGGAAAAAAGAGATTATTTTCACAAAAGTGTCAAAAGATAATAAATGAATTAATACGTAAAAATTCATGAAAATGAAGGCTAATTATTATTCTTTGACAATTTTATTATTCAAATGAGTGTTTTACAAAAAAAAAATTTAAATCTTAATAATGAGTGACAATTATAGTGAATTTTACTAATTTAATTCCTAATCAAATATTAACTAATGAAAGAAATTTCGGTTATGCATTCGTTGTCGCAAGAAAGGTATCTTTTAACTAGTAATCAACAATTTCAGTGAATAGTAAAGCAAAAGTAAAATTGTCTTTACTATTCTTATTTATCTTTTGTAATAAATGATAAGGTGATAAAACATAGATATCGGTAGGAACGAATAATTTTTTTATAGAGAGCACTCATATGTAATTATTTTATTAGATATATCAATGTACAAAGTGTCTCAAAAGTTGCTCTCTATTGCAAAAGTTAATGGGAATACAGGAAAACGGGGTTAAGACATCAAAATAGCTTTATTTTAAAGTAAGTGCCACATATGTTCAGTGAACAGTCTCTACATGGTCATGTCTGTATCTCTACAGAGCTTGAAGCCATTCAGCATTGTTTATGGGAAAAATGAGTGTTGATGGTAACACGCAAGATCAAAGGCATGAAATACATGGAAATTAGAGAAAATTTTGAGAGGAAGTTTCATAAGGCAGGTCGAGCAGACAAGGTTATCCAAAAAATAACATAAAATTTCAACGAACACTACATCGCTTCGAGCTCTGTAGAGATGTCGACTGTCGCCCTTTGGAGACTTCTCATTGAACATTCTTACTTTTGTAAGGACAGTTACTTTGAAATAAAGCTGTTTTGTTGTCTTAGCTCCGTTTTCTGTATTCCCATTAGTTTTCGAGATAGATAGTAACTTCTGAGACATCCTGTATTGTATTAAAAAATTTCAAGAACCTACTTCTAAAATTTAAATGGCATATTCTATTGTAAGAAATGTCGGCTGGATGGCCACGTGGTAAAGCCTTACCATCCTGGGAGGATCCGGGTTCAAATCCGGGTCCCACACCTCCAATTTTTCAGGAGTGGATCCGGGTTCAAATCCGGGTCCCACACCTCCAGTTTTTCAGGAGAGGTCCGGGTCCGGGTCCGGCCCGTTGAATCCCATCCTTCAGCCATCCTATTGACCCTATTATGGGATCCGGGTTCAAATCCGGGTCCCACACCTCCAGTTTTTCAGGAGACGTCCGGGTCCGGGCCCGGCCCGTTGAATCCCATCCTTCAGCCATCATATTGACCCTATCATGGGTTCAGCCCATCATAGGTGTTGCCCAACCTATGATGGGCTCTATAAGTGGTTGCCTCCTGATAAAAAATATCTCATGAGCATTTGGCGGCTTAGCTAACCTATTCTAACCTATTGTAAGAAATTATTTAAATTTTATAAAATCATTCCATATTAGCAGAATTATATTTTGTTTCGAAGTTTCTATAGGTTTTGTTTCAAGATGGCGATCGATCGTAATTTCACATAACTTTATCATGTGCTACAAATAGTGTGAAAATATATGATATACTGATTTAATAGGCTATATTTTTTTTATAAAAGCTTTATCTATACATTTTTAAATAGATTCATTTTGTTTTATCTCTGCAAAATCTTTGATTACATTCGATCATGTGCTACAAATAGTGTGAAAATATATGATATACTGATTTAATAGGCTATATTTTTTAATAAAAGCTTTATCTATACATTTTTAAATATATTCATTTTGTTTTATCTCTGCAAAATCTTTGATTACATTCCAAATATCGAAAGAATTGTAAGTTGATAATTATAATAATTTAACTATCAAAGCGCTGATTTGAAGAGCGCATCTTCATCATTATCTCTTTCATATAAAAATATATTCTTTATAACTTTTGAAATGAATTAATATTCTTTAATAAATGGCTTCTTTTATATTATTTTTTTTATAATAGAAAACAAACTGAGTTTATAAATTAGGCATTATCTCATTGTTAGAGTATATTCTACAACTTTCCTGAAAATTTTCTGAAGAATGAGATCCACAAATCTGTCTTGAATTCTTCAAGCAGAAACCAAGCCGCTTTACACTGCTCTTCAGCTGATGCTTATCACATCAATGGCGAAACTGCTGTTCTCATGGATCTGCCATGTTGAAAAGCAGAAACCAAGCCGCTTTACACTGCTCTTCAGCTGATGCTTATCACATCAATGGCGTAACTACTGTTCTCATTGATCTGCCATGTTGGACAAGTTTTCATCACCATGTAACCTAATTTCTCACATGATACTGAAGTTTAAACACAAAAATTATCATAATTGATCATCCGTTATAGCATTTCAGACACTAAAAATGTGAAAGAAATGAAAAAATATTAATATATTTAAAATAAATATTTATATAGTTTATGTTTTCGAATAGTCTTTGAATTGATAAAAATTTTGGTAGGGGCACAGATTTCATTCCTTTGCAGTGGATTCATCATCAGTTATGCCACAGATGGCGATTTATTGCGATAGCATAATTATTATAGCCTAAGATATAAAACTGCCGCCCATATTCAGATAATACAGGTATCCCTCCTATAACACGGTTCACATAACGCGGTGTTTTTTTGGGAAGCTATTTACCGTGTTATACAAGGGATACCTGTACTCTAACTCAATATCAGATTATGATAGTTTATAATCAGAGACGATACAGACAATTTTCAATCTCAAGAATATCAATATCATTCAAAAGTTAGTATTTCTTATAAGCTATGTTCATACTCATAGTAAGCAAGCAGGATGAAAAATTTTCAAAACATATAATACGGGAAGCTTTATATTTTTAATATAAAATTAATAGCGCAAGAGAAAGTAAATATTATTCTCTACTATTCCACTTTCCATTATTTTATTTTGCTATAAAAGTAAATTTTTTACCAACGATTCTATTTTTAATATACCATAAAATTTGACTAAACTCAGAAATAAAACAGAATTCAGAAACCACAAACTTGTAAAACTTTCGGATGTTTTTAAACAATTTCTAATATTGTTATCTCATTAAATTTTGATTATAATGTTGGCTAATATAATTAATATTAATAATAATTAACTTATAATCTATAGTATGCCTTAAATACAGTCGTACCTCGACTTATGTCGGTTTTTTGTTAATAGGAAAAAAATAAAATTCTATTAAAACCAAGATTTAGTAGAAATTCTCAGACGTAAAACGCGAGAAATTGATGTTGATGTTACTTTCGCTATATAGCTAGACGCTACGTCTTTACGCCGAAGTTCACACTTGTTCAACTTTTTATGCTGCGTACAAGAATACCTTGACCATTCGTCTAATCGAGGTATGAGCTGGTTACTGAAACTTAAAAAATGTTGTCGGCAACCTTACGGGGTTATTTATAGGAGGTTTAGGTTGTTTTTTAAATAATTTATTCGACTTACGTTGTTTTTCGACTTATGTCTCGAATCTTAGAACGAATTAACTACGTAAAGTGAGATATGATTGTATTTTACTATGATATAAATAAAACTCAAACAAATGTAATTCTTAAAAGCTTTTAGGATGTCATAACAACAGGAAGAATCGTTAGATACTCTTCCGAAAACATATTTTTGAGGAGAAATGGGTGATATTGATCTATTTTCTATCGATTGATTTTTGTGTATCGTATGTAAAAATGTTTAAGTGATATATATTTGCTCTTCTTATAAAAAAACCAATAAGGTTAGCGCTATCTGTTTTCAGTCCAATAGTCAATTATTCAGGATATTGAATAGCAGCAATTGAATCAGTAAGAAGCGATTTTATGTTTCTGCTTTATCGTGTGTAAGCTCGGAAATATTTTTTATTCTTTTTATTTTATCCATTCCACAAAGAAACGTTGACATTCTTTTTGTTTCATTTGGATGAACACATTTTTTTTAGTTAAATATTTGAGCTATCAATTTTTGCAATTTAATTTTTTCTTTTTATATATATAAAATGTTTGGCGTACTAATGCGTACAAAAGATGGAATTAAAGAAGTTTTCTTGTAAATTTGCATTTTTATAACACGTAATAAAAATTTTATAAGAGAGAACGGACATAAAAATAAACCAGATTTTCCTAAGTTAGTGAAACAGATTTTATTAATGGAAAAATTGTAGTAATGGATCTTAGAGTTACATGAGCCGAAAAATGATAAGTTTGAAGATGTAAATCGTACTGTAATTATCTATCTCTGGATTTTTTTCGATGATAGATCAGTTAAAAACAAGTTTTAAATTAAAATAATAATAATAATAATAATAATAATTTATAGCTCCATAATGTCTATCTTCTGTCAGAGTTTTTCTTTGGAGCATCTTTTTGCAAACAAAAATATGCTCCAGTAAAAAACTTGCAAAAGTTTCGAAGGATTTTGTTTGAAGTTTTATTATAATTTTTCACTAAAATCGAATTTTTTGTCACTTTTTACTAAATATTATATATTTTTTACAATTTCTGCATGTTTGTATCTCAACGTATCATCTCAAAATTAAGAAAGCCACCACCACAAAATTTTTACATAGTACTAGAACGTCCAACAACTTGATAACAAATGTTTGAATTCGATCCATTGTTTGTGATCCCAGTAATGATCTGATGTTACTTGAAGCAAGGGCAAAATTTTGCATTTCTTTACTTAAATTGTAAATACAGCTGAGTCCCGTACAACCCGGGGCATACGTTCCGTGTTATACGAGACACGCATTATCAGACGATCTTAGGCAAATTTGAACATGTCTCTAAGTTCCAACACTGATCTCATATTGTTAATGAAATGCGCGTTAGTTTCAAATATGATTTTATTGTGTGCAGAGTGATCCCAGTAATGATCTGATGTTACTTGAAGCAAGGGCAAAATTTTGCATTTCTTTACTTGAATTGTCAATACAGCTGAGTCCCGTACAACGCGGGGCACACGTTCCGTGTTATACGAGACACCATTATCAGACGATCTTAGGCAAATTTGAACATGTCTCTAACTTCCAACACTGATCTCATATTGTTAATGAAATGCGCGTTAGTTTCAAATATGATTTTATTGTGTGCAGAGTGTTAATTGTTTTAAATAAAGTTTCTTTTAATTAAAAAAAAAAAAACAGAAACAGAATACAGGTAACTAAATTTAAAAAAAATTTTATATACGAGTAGACCCCGTATAACACGGACTCCGAAAACGCGGATTCGTATAACCCGACAGAAAAGTTGTTAAAGTTGTCGTGGAAATGAAATAAACATCATTTGTTTTTATTACCATCAACAGATAACGTTTAAAAAAATTTATCCTATGCGTTATACGGGACTGTTTATAGTGTTGTATGAGCACTAGTCGCAATTTTTTCGTTGCGTTATACAGATTGTTTACTGTAATTTTAAATATATTACAGATAGAAGTTTTTATAAAATAGTAAAATTCTTAGATAAAGGATAGATAAGTTTGAGTGCGATAAATGATTTTCAGCCACATTATGATGACATAACATGCGACACACGAGAGGAATGACAAATGACATAAGAGCAAAACATTTTATCATAAAATTTTTCACTTAAATTAATGTTTTAAAACTATTATAGATATACATTTGACAGCAGTTCATCTTTGTAAGTAAAGTATTCGCTTATTTTTTCGTCAGGACGATAAGTATCAATAGTATGAAAATTCAAGCGTGAAATAAGTTTGGTCGCGTGATGATCGCGAAATTTTAAATTTAATAATTAATTAACTTAGTTGCCAGCGTAACAAACAGTTTAATTAAATCAAAAAGAGAAAAATAAGTTTCGTACAATTCTCCAAGAAAACGAAGAATCATTCGAAGTATTCTAATTTCTCGAATTACAAAAAGTAATTTAATTTTTTTTTTTTGTTATTTATCAAATAATTTTTTATGTATAACGATATTTATTTATCTTAATTGATATATTTTTATTCGGGAAAATTATTTAGAGAATATGTTTAACTTTATAAGGGAGAGATATCATTCTTTGATGAATTTGTAAACAGAAAAGAAAAAGAAATTCGAAGAGAAACTCATTAAGCAAACGAAATTTAACAAGAAAACTCTTTAAAGTGTAATAATACGAATTTATATCATCCGAATCGCGAACTAATGCATAAATATCCCGCATTCATCGTTTTTATATAAATTTAGAGACGAAAAAATTCTTAAATGTCATTCAGAGTCTTCATTTTTAGAGTCAGAACTTTGTGAATTGAGGGGTTCATATCAAAAGAAACCTTTGCCAAACTTTGCAATTTTTTAGATAATAGTGCATTCTACTGATCAGAAGCGAAATTAACAACAATTCACCTACATGATGGTACTGATCCTCATAACATTGATGAGGTCAATACTATCAACATTTTTAATGGTACTGATCCTCATCAATTTTATGAGGAGTAGTACCATCAAAATTATTGATGGTATTGTAGATAATAGTGATACATGATATTAGATAATAGTGCATTCTATTGATCAGAAGCAAAACTCACAACAATTCACCACACATGATAGTACTGATGGTACTGATGGTCATCGTGTGGTATATTGTTGTGAGGATCAGTACCATCAGTAACATCGTTGATCAGAAGCAAAACTCACAACAATTCACCACACATGATAGTACTGATGGTACTGATGCTCATCGTGTGGTATATTGTTGTGAGGATCAGTACCATCAGTAACATCATGTGGTGTATTGTTGTGAGGATCAGTACCATCAGTAACATCATGTGGTGTATTGTTGTGAGGATCAGTACCATCAGTAATCATGTGGTGTATTGTTGTGAGGATCAGTACCATCAGTAACATCATGTGTGGTGTATTGTTGTGAGGATCAGTACCATCAGTAACATCATGTGTGGTGAATTGTTGTGTTTCGCTTCTGATTAGTAGAATACACTATTATCTAATATCATCTATCATTATTATCTATCAGTACCATCAACATTTTTTCATGGTACTGATCTTCCACTGGGATCAGTACCATCAAGAAGGATATAAGTCCAGTGTTGTTTCAGGTTAAAAATTGGCCAGTTTTATAAAAACAACCTTTTATCAAAAGTTGCCTTTTTTCTTCTGTAAAAAGACAAAAATTGACAAGTGCAGTTTTGTTATGAACAATAAATTGTTCGAAATTCTTTTTCTTGTTCACTAAAATGTGTAAACAAATTCTTTATCGATAATTTTTGGCCACTCTCGATGACACATCAGAGATCATAAATTTTTCATAAACAGTACTACTGTCCATGCTTTCGGTTAAGTTTAATGAAGAAACTCGAAAAAAATTATAAAAATATTCTTTAATTACGATAATTATGAAAATACAATTAAGAAAACATTAAATATTCTAACACCTAAAAACATTCATTCCATTATAGAAAAGCAGAAGAGTAAAAGTTAAACAAATTCTGCAAGAAAATTATCGGATTTTTTAGTCATTAAAGATAGCTAGACGTGGCCAATCCAGAAAGTAATTATTAAATTAAGAACCAGAAAAATTCTATAATTAACTATATTCTCCAAAGAAAGAGGAATTCATTGCGGGAATAAAAATAATTTTTTTTTCCTATTTATTCTCTCAGTACTCTAATTATAACAAAGCAAAAAATAATTTCGAAGAAGCTGTCAGTTAATTGCTATAAGTGAGCAAAAATAATTTCAATACAAAGAAGAAAATTTGCGTAATTAATTATAAATCAAATTAACTAATTATTTAAAATCTTTATCAGGTTTTTGTTCTCTAAGTATTTTGTAATTAATTATAAATCAAATTAACTAATTATTTAAAATCTTTATCAGGTTTTTGTTCTTTAAGTATTTTCGATTTTTCTCTTTTCTTTGAAATTTTTGTTCTTCTAGAAATGACTTTCCGGTAATGGATTAAAGAGAATAAACCGCGATTCAGAATTTCATTTTTAATTGTGTTTCTATCTGTGAAAATTAATTCTAGAGCTTTTAAATGAGAAAATAATTGCGTTACATTAACTAGAAATAAATTTGATGCTGGAAAATTAATATTATTTTCTATAAGGAACAAATTAAACTCCGTCAGCAAAGCGAACGAATTGATGAAAAATGCGTTTAAAATTTTTCTTTCCTTCTAAACTTGGAGATATATAACATTAGGTAGAAGTGAAATATCGCATTTTAATGGAATTTTAAAAAGAACTAACTGAAAATATTACTTAAAGTTCGAAAGAACTGCGAGTTCGGAATGCTACCAGCATACACGTAGATCTATAAAGAGTTTATGTTTACAGAGAGATAAAGATCGCGAATATATTCGAATGCAAATTTTTGAAAAAAAAAAATGAAAATTCAAATTGTGTTAAAATTATAAAAATTCAAAAGAAAATATTTTTAAAATGCATAAAAGCGTCATAAATCTGAAGAAATTTCTGGAGAAAATTTACAATGGCATGTTTTGCACGAAATGGTTTTTAAACTAAAGTAAATCTGATAGAAACGTGTGCAAAGATGATTTTTCTTATTGAAAGAAGCAAATTTAGATATAAACACCGATAAAAAATAAAATTTAATGGAGGGAACTAGGATAAAGTTGAGAGAAACGGCGCTTCTAAGTATATTCTCATTCTGGAGCCAAGATGGCATTGCATTAATGATTATGACATACATTACAGTAACTGCATTCATTTGTGTGAACAGCGTGTACACTGATTTGCTTTATCTAATTCAATTAAATAATTCAGCATGCTTAAAAAATTTACAACTGTTTTCTACAATAAAAATATAAGATCAGAACGGAGGGATTCTTTTAAAGTAGCTGTCAATGTAGTGTCTGTAGCAATGTTCTAACCTTAAATTAAGACCATGCATTCAATCAGTAAGAAACACGTGGCTGCTCAATCCCACTCAACGTAATTGGGTGAGATGGCGCAGAACTATATTTGATTGATGTCCATTATTTTTTTCATTTTCATGGCCTAATATCGATGATGGTCCTAAGCTTTTCCTCTCAGTGTTCCCAGTTTTAAGCCTTCTTCTTAGTGTGGTATAGGACACCTCAAACTGCCTGGCCATTTCATGAATGCCTATATTGCCATCTTTTACTGACTGCATAGCTGAGATCAGCTGCTCCTCATTCCATGTAGTTCTGGAGCAGCTTGCTTTGCGTTTGTATTCGATGGGCATCTATAAAGAATCCTTATTTTACATGTCGGGATAGATGGCCTGCCGCATCTCACCCAACATAGTTGCTTGAGATGGTTTTTTTTCAACTTTTTTTCATTTTGTTTAAGTAATTTTTGACATTACTTTGTGCATATGGTTCCATGTAAAATATTTTAAATAATAAAAGTATTTGGTTATGATCATTAATTATTTTATCAGTAAACAAACAAAGATGCGCCATCTCTCCCTGCTTTACCCTATATACAATATTCGAAACTTTTCAATTAATTTAACGAATTTATCAAGTGCATTAACTAATCAGTGCTGCTAATAATATTCTATTGACCTACATTAATCGTAATTAGATTTTTACGTTTAATAAATATAGTTTAACGTTCGTAGAATGGAAACTTTATGTTTATTTTAAGCGCATATTGATAATTTGATAATAATTAAGTCGATTTTTAGTTTAACGTTCGTAGAATGGAAACTTTATGTTTATTTTAAGCGCATATTGATAATTTAGTTCTCAATTTGATAATAATTAAGTCGATTCTCCGTATTAACAATGTAACGGAGACTATATAGGATAACAAGAGCGTGTGACACGATAATAAAAGCTAAATCTTATAATTAATAATCCTCATATTGTGCTTACGAATAAACTAAGCTGAAGTTAAAGCTTATTTAGGATAAATTCTATATTTAAATGATTATATTTAGTTATTATAACGACAATCGTTAGCGTAATATTAATCTTAACGTGATGAAATCATTCGTACGCTTCGTAATCATCCCGATCGATAAGAGTCTAGTTTGGTAGAACAGACCCTTTTTAACAAGTTTCGAGTCCTCGGGCAGAAATGTCCTCTTTTTTTTACTTTATTTTTTGCTTCATACTGTCACTTTTATGAGGTTTTGCGACTCGAAACACTTCCGTAATCCTCGACGAAAAGTATATTCAAAAAAAGATAAGTTTGTGTTTAGCAGTGAATTTTGCCTTTTAGGTATGATTTAATGCAAAAGTTTTAACGCAGTTTGCGTGATATATTATAGAATTTATTAAAAACATCGATTGTGGTCCACTTATCTGCTGCATTGTTTTATATTTATACGGTTTGTATACGCGAAAAATAATCGTTTTTTCCTGCTACTGATGCGTCGTTTATCTCCAAAATCTGATTTGTTGCATGCAGGAATATGTGAAGAATTTTAAACGTTTATAAAGAATTAAGTAAAAATTTTGCTTTTAATAATATTTGGAACATCTTAAGAAAATTCTGAAAGAAACGAATGAATGTTATAAAAGTGAAGTGCTTCATTAGGAACGAAGTACTGATGCAAATTGAAGTATCTTCAGCTCTTTTTCTCTTTAAATTAACTTCGTTTATAAATACTTTTCAAACTGTTCGTTCTTTTTTTGGCAAAGATGTTTTAATGAAAATACACTTTCTTTACGAATTTCCGATTTAAGTCGAGCAGAAAATTGTTTACTATCATGTACATAATTAACAGATATAATTACTACAAGTTTTAACTAAGTAAAATATTCATAAATGACTAAAATTTCTTTTAAGATCATGCGTGACGTTTGCGTGTGTCACCGAGAATCCTGTAGAGAGAGAGAGAGAGCAGATAAATTAAAAATGAGTCTTTTGTTTAAAAATCTACTTCATACGTTAGTAGAAGTGGCTGTGAAAGGATTTTCGGATCGTAATTCGAGCGAAATCGTCTCAATTTGCATTCTGCGACACGTCTGTTATCGAAATTCTACGTCGCAAACATGTCCCAGGATAATTATTGCGACACGAATCAAATTGTTTTCGGATTTACTGTGATTACTTGCAGTAAATACAAAGTTTCTTAATTGCATTATTGTCTGAAATCTACAAAAATGAAAGCACGTATCTGATAAATTTTATATCTTATCTACTTTAATTTATTTTACTTAACATCACGTTCTTGCACGTATAAATATGTTTTTAAAACTTTTAACCTTAAAACTACCCTGTAAAACTTTGTACAGTGTGGCCCATAAAAGTCATTCTACAGTTTAACCCTTTAAAGCTAGCCATTCAAGATCGAGTACACAAAGCGTCACGACGCATCGCATTGTCAAGACGCGTCGCTCGCCTTTTTATTATCCGGTATTAACGATGCAGTAGAGAGCGACGCAATTCGACGCGTCTTGGCAACGCGACGAATCGTGACGCTTTGTATATTCGATGGTGATTGGCTAGTTTTAAAGGGTTAAAAATTTAACAACTTGGCTAATATAAATTTTTGAATTTTTGTTTCAGATTTTAAAGATTTATTATGGAAAAATTCATGACGCAGCAATGAATAAAAATCACTAAAATTTATTTCCAAAATCCGCTCTAAATTGTTCTGATACAGAGAGCATAAATATGCAATTGGTGGCAGCAATATAACACCATTTTCCACATATATTTATGTAAAAACATAAATAAAAATAATTATCAAACGTTAAAAAAGTTATTTACTAGAAAAGATACCTTCCTCTTTTAGCATGACTTATTGTTTCCATTTATAAACATCGATAAGAATTTTAATAATTAGAAAGATGGATCTCAAAATCGAATTATTAAGCATCGAATCTTGAGTAGAAATCGATTTATAACAATCGAAACTGAGAAAGGAAAAAAATGGTAATTAATTTCGGCGCCATTTTGGATTTTTTTCTTTAACAGTTACTTTTATTCTCGGGATTACTGAAAACTTTATTTCTGCCCTATACGATGATACATCATTAGAAACTTCTGAAGAAACTTGCTGATCTTCAGAAAAGATTTTCATTTTTTAATACGGCACGACAAATTACAATTAAGAACATTTTATTTTTTAGTAATTTTTCTTGAAAATTTTTAGAAAAGATTCGTTCTTTCATTATTAAACTGTTCGTTATTGCTGAAATTTTATTAGCATGATTAAGTACTTAAATGGTAAGAAATCTTTCTTTCTAATTTCTTTTAACTCTTCGAATTCTTTCGGTTAAATTAAAGCAGCGATTGTAAATTTTTTTTAGAAGAGAAAATAATGAAAAAAAAATCGCGAAAATATATCGATCGACTGAAAAAAATTCGTTTGGTATAAAAGAAATAATAGATAATGGGAATTACTTCTGAACTATTAACTGAAATTAATTAAGTAATAATGTCAAAGAATAAAGTAGACGAGAAGACAAGCAGAACAGTGTAATTCATCAAGTTGTCAAAGAGGATTGAATGAGAAAGATTTACGAAAAGAATTGCATAGCTTATAAAAATCGCTTCTTGGAAGACACGTAAATATTTAATTGTCGAATCGAGTCAATGAAATAAAATATGTTTTAATCGATTAAACTAAAGTTGATTGAGATATTTAATTGTCGAATCGAGTCAATGAAATAAAATATGTTTTAATCGATTAAACTAAAGCTGATTTTATTATAAAAAATAAAATTTCAAATTAATAAAATTAGAAGTAATAAAAATTCATTATAAAATCGATTAACAGCGAAGTAATTTTACTTTTACTTAAGTAACCTCGCAAATTACGTTCCTAGCTCATTTAGAATCATTAGCAGAGTGAGCATCAAATTTCGTAAAAGTTTGATGCACATTTCTAGATTAATTTGTATAATTATGTAAACCATAACAGGAATTTAAATTAAATTATGTGTATAATATCGAAATCGTGTGAAATTCTTTAAGTGAAAGAGCTCGTAATACTCCTTCAGCTATCGATATCTAAAGGAATATTACGAGCTCTTTCACTTGAAGAATTTCAAAGTGCAACTGCTACTGTGCAATAGCACTTGCAGCATTAATCAAGCAATTGTACACGTAGCAATTGCAGTTTTAACCAAGAATAAATTATAAAACACGAGAATTTTTGTGATTTACCATAATTTTTATGTAAATAAATTACAACAACAATAGAAAATATAAATTTTTAAATTTTGAAGATAAAAATTCGAAATTTTATTAATAGTGAAGATGATAAAAATTCTACTTAATGGTATCGGGTTATAACCGTAATTAATTCTTAAAAATATTTAAAAATTTAAAAGTGAACTTTAGTTTTTCGGAAGTTATTGGCAATTTCAGAAATTATTAATCCAGAAAAGATAATAGTCTGTAAGCTTTTATGATGCACAGGAGATGTGGCACCGTATACAAAGAAAGTAGAAGCAATTTCGGTGGCGAAACAATTCCCTCAAGTACTATAAACTCGAACCAAAAAATTTCAGCTACAAACTTCTGCTGCTGGGACTAAAATTTACTAAGTGTTGACGAAGTTGCTAATTACTGTAATTATTAATTGTTGATTTTGTAAATCGTTTTATCCGTCTTGAATTACTAGACTCGGCGATCGATAACCAGCAAAAGCTCCTTCTTCGAGTTTGCTTTGTCTTTACTCTCACCTCCGCTAGTTTGCCTTAAAATTACGATGATTCTATTTTTAAAGCAAATTTATGTTGTGCCACCAGTATAGATTCTACTAACGAATGTTTATAAACATAAACTTTATTGAAATAATCCACATGGTCTCCTCCCAGAAGTCTGGAATCATAGTGAATTCCTTCGTTTTCTTCTCTTTCCATGAAGATTGTTGATCTGCAACACTTGGCAATTACGATGATTCTATTTTTAAAGCAAATTTATGTTGTGCCACCAGTATAGATTCTACTGACGAATGTTTATAAACATAAACTTTATTGAAATAATCCACATGGTGTCCTCCCAGAAGTCTGGAATCATAGTGAATTCTTTCGTTTTCTTCTCTTTCCATGAAGATTGTTGATCTGCAACACTTGGTATCCAGAATCAGCTTGTCAGCAGATTGATCCTGCCATCATCAATTAAGTGTCATGAATAACAGGGATCATTTTGAATATGTTTTATAAAAATCTCTATGATTCCCGACTTTTGAGAAACCCTGTATGATGCATACCTAAAAAAATTCTTTCTATAGGCACGAAATTATATTTTATTATCTAGCACAATAAATAAGAAAGAGGAAGGGAAAAATCTAGACAAAATACTTCAAAAAATAGAAAAATATGTAATACAAAATCTTAAAAACAGCTACAAAATTCAATCGATATTCAGGTTGCTCGATAAAAACTGAAGATGGAAAAAAGAGAAAATACCATTCATTACAAACGAAATCCCGAGATAAAGAAACAAGCTAGAAGTAATATTCACAACAAAGAATAAATATTTTTTTTTATCAAATTTAAAAAAGATTACAGTATTTTAAAGATACGAATTGAAACAAAAACTGAAAAAGAAATGTATGTCTCGTTTCGGAGACAAGAAAATTTTCGGTAATACTTACAAATCACGGAATTATAGCGAGAGAACAAATTCGAGCAGAAAATTGCTAGTAGAAGGAAGAATATTATTTGTGAAATTGGTCTGATGTCTGGCCAAATGGTTGGCAATGCAAACCGAGAGAAAATATACACATGAATGGAGGTATAGTTATTTTATTTGTTTCTAGTTGAAGGCACACGAATGAGAATTTGTTACGTAATTTGAATAAACGACCGGCCACCCTACTATGGTTCTGTGAACTAAATATAAATTAGTTGATTCGCCAAGTACTAAGAAAATATGACTGTTACCATTGTGTAATCTGATTTAACCCATCGTGTTCTCGAGCATTCTGATGGACTAATCTGATAAATCCCAGTTTTAAGTTTCCTATAGAGGAATGTATTTCCTCTATAGGATTCATGTATTTATATTTTTGAAAGCATAATTTATGAATATAACTCGTGTTGTTCTTTTTATAATAGGTCTCATAGTGATCCAGGGCCGGGTGGAGGGCGGTGCGAATGGTGCGATCGCACAAGACCCAGCGATCTTGCATCTTCCAACTTTCTGTTTTTTATTGCATTATGGTAAGGTCATGTAATTGTTATTTTTAAGATAATGGTACGATTCTGGAGTTCTTATTCTCAGCAGAAGATACACTATCAACCATTCTGGCATTATTAAAAGGCTCCACACGACAACTTTGCATCAGGTCCCGTTTTTTCTCCGATAATGGTACGATTCTGGAGTTCTTATTCTCAGCAGAAGATACACTATCAACCATTCTGCATTATTAAAAAGCCCCACACGACAACTTTGCATCAGGTCCCGTTTTTTCTCGGGCAGGTCTTGTAGCGATCTAACTATTATTCTAACAAACGTAATCATTAAACCACTAGAACTACAGTTTCTGAAAACGTTAAATAGCATGATCATCAAATTATCCGAGCCGCATTTACAGAAACAAAACTAAGACATATTCTTGATTATTAAATATTGTAATTATCTTTTTTCGGTAGGATTCTACTTTTACTGCCTCGCGTTTTCGAGGCGCCGCACGAGCATATTAAGTAATAATAATATCATAAAAATATGCATTATATGATAATATGATGTAGAAGATGTTAATATCATTTACGTGCATATTAACTTCTACTTTATCGAGCATGAAAATAATACGACAGGCATTATGGCGCGCTATAACGCCATTTATTATTCATAGACGCGTCGCACTAGCGTCAGACGCGAACACGCGAGGCTTTCAAAGTAGAATCACACCTTTTTCTTATATAAAATTTTATACTTATAAAATTCACTAATAAAAATTGAATATTCACTGCAAAAATTATAAAATTTCAGATTTTATTACCTTGAAATCCTATTCATTTCTAACATTTTTTTAAAATTAAAAACACAAATAAATAATGAATTAATATCAAAATTTTCCAATATAGCCAATAACAATTGTTAAATTATAAAAAATACATTATTTAAATAAATAATTTAGATAACACGATTATAATCCTTCATTAATATCGTTTTATTTCTTAATTTATAATTTTAAATAACCTAGAAAGTTTCGCATCATAATTAAAGCTTAATTAATTTTACATGCATTCAGAATAAATGATTCCAAACTCCTAATTTATAATTTTGGATAATCTTTAATTATTATAGAAATATAGAAATTAGAAACTTTTAATTAACAAAATTTATATAATCATTATGCTATTATTAAACACATTGTTGTATTAATTATGTTTGACTTTGCTGAAATTCTTGTCTATTGTTCTCCATACACTATATACATATATATATGTCGAAAATCAATATAAAAACACGATATTGATATATATGATATATATACAGGGAGATTCAAAAAGATTGTGCCAAAATTTATAGACTTGTACAGGATAAAATTCTGAATAAAAAAGTCTAGTCGCGTTTTTTGATTTGAGACTCACAGTTTAAAAGATATAACCCTTTAAAGCTAACCAATCACTATCGAGTACACAAAGCGTCACGACGCGTCGCGTTGCCAAGTCGCATCGCTCGCCTTCTTATTATCTGGAAATAAATAGCGACGCAATGCGATGCGTCTTGGCAACGTGACGCATCGTGACACTTTGTGTACTCGATGGTGATTGGGCTAGATTTAAAGGGTTATATCTTTTAAATGGAGCCTCAATCAAAAAACGCGACTAGACTTTTTTATTCAGAATTTTATCCTCTACAAGTCTGAAAATTTTGGCACCTTTTTGAATCACGCTGTATATATATATATATATATAATAGCAAATTTGAAAGAGTGCGCTCCACTTTTACTTTTTTTAATCCTTAAATTATTAGGCAAATGTGGATAAACATAGAGTAATATTTCAAAAAAGGGCTTATGTATCATATCACCGCGGTGTTATCCATGGATGCTGTCATCATATAACTTTCTTAGTTAGGGGAAAAATCATTGGATCTAAGTTTTCTCTAACAAAAAACACCTAATCAAACAAATGTAATAAATTAAGATAAACAGTGCAGTGAATCTGGCTTGATTAAGAGATATTTGTGAAAGTCTGCAATCCGGTTATCACTCTTGGAAGAATCAACTATGGTTAAGACAAAATATCCTAAATTCGCACACAATTATTTTTATAAAATGTAAAAAATTTACGCGTTTATTAATATGGTTCCTGATTAGTATCAATTCCATTAAACGTTAATTTTCATTAATTTATTGTATAAAAAAAAAATTCCGATCAAAATATTGATCGATACATCACCCACATTAGAGAATGCCTAATAAATAACCAGACGTCTTGTTTTTCCCGTAAAAAGTAAGCAATTTTTTATTAGGCAATTATCAAATTTCTAATTACACGAAAAACGAATTAATCTACCAGAAAATTCGCGCAAAAAATAATAATAAAAAAAAAGAATTATCGAAAAAAAGTCTAGAAGTGGAAATGAGGGATAATGTAGATATCGATTGCATCCGCCAGATAAAGAAACTTTTTCTTTAACGTAGCAACGTTATCATTTTAACGTTCAAACGAGCAACAGCTCGAAGGGGGGAAGTAAGCAACAAGTTAAATAACACTGCCTTGAGAAAAATTTACTTTGTGTTGTCAGAGATTTTAAACATTTTCTTTTCTTTTTTTTTTTTTTCTGGCCGCCAAATGGAGGACGAGAATTTTTATTTTTTTTTTTTTTTTTTTTTTTTTTTTTTTTTCTGGCCGCCAAATGGAGGACGAGAAAAAAAAATGGTAACACGAATGATGACGTTAGAAGCGGAACTGATATCGAATTTAATCGAAATATCGATCATTAAAATGAATTTATTTGTGCATTAATTAAATTGCAAAATAATTATCCATTAGAAATCGTATGAAACTGAATTATAAGCCTACTCATTGCATTAACATTTATAACTCTTATTGATTATAAGCCTACTCATTGAATTAACATTATGTTATACTAAATATATATTCTATTATTTGTTTTTTTTTGTAAGATTTGTTTAATTATATTAAAAAATAATTACACCATAAATACATTTTTTTATGTTTAACGCTTATCACTCTGAGATCACATACAACTTGGCAAGCTGTTGACCTGCTTGTACTCCATTGTCAATTATCTTTTGACAGGGTCTAATTTCCTTATTTTTACTTATATTGAGAAATAATTTTTAAAATATCAATTTTTGTCATGTTATTCATTCTTTTATCATAATAACCAAAATTTTGCTAAAATGTGAATTTTTAAATAATTTTAATTCCAATTTAATTGGAATCGTCTAATAGAAGTGTCATCTTTAGACCCCCAAAAATTCAAGAACCTCGTCTCTAAATTTATCCAAGTTGTTGTATAATGTTCAATGTCTCCTTCTTAGTTTATATTTATTTTATTTTCAGATACTTTTATCCAATAAATAATAATTTAGGAAAGTTTGGCCCCTTTTAAATAATATGATTTTAGTGTTTTTCACACACAAAACTGGTAAAAATTAATTTTATTAAAAAATTTATAAATTTTAAATTATCAGAGAAACAAAGCAACCAATCCCATGCTAAAAAATTAACATGGAAGTAATGTTCTAGATTACGGTGGGAAAAACTCAGCTGATTATGACATCACCTGATTCTTTGTTTACATTAGTTATATTTTAAAATACAGGAAAACCTGTGCTAGGTGGCCAGCTTTTGGGGCTGAGATTGTGGCCACCAAGTATAGGTTGGCAATCAGACACAGTTAGCTACAAATTTCTTTATTAAACACCAAAGTTTAAAATACAAATTTTATGACATAGTTTCATATTGTTAATTAAATCTAAGGAAAGAAACCACTAATTAATATCTGTTTTTGGGATTTTTTAACTTTAGAATTGAAAAGCTGATAAAAGATTTCGAGCCCATCTGGCATTTCTGATCAAAACATGATTTGCTGGCCACCTATTAGATGTTGCACACAAGATGTTGAAATTAAATATCACTGGCCATGGCTATGGAACACAGATGGCAATTTTACACAGCTTAAAAATCCTGCAATATGCTTGGGCGGTTATTAAGGCGGCCATGGCTTGCAGGTTGGCCACCAGCACAAGTTTTCCTGTATAACAAAAAAGTTTATATAATAAAGTAATTTTTGTGTTATCTCTAGTCGAAACAAATAATTTGTAGACAGTTGTGTATAATTATTGATCAAAAGCATCCAACAAGGTCAACTACATGATCTTAGTCTATGGGTAGTACATTATGTTAACGAAGGCAAGAACCATGACAACCAATCCTCTCTGTTTGAAAATGTTATTACTATATTTTTATTACCGTATTTGCCGGCGTATAAGACGCACTTAAAAGCGTCCAACAAGGTCAACTACATGATCTTAGTCTATGGGTAGTACATTATGTTAACAAAGGCAAGAACCATGACAACCAATCCTCTCTGTTTGAAAATGTTAATATTACTATATTTTTATTACCGTATTAGCAGGCGTATAAGACGCACTGGCGCATAAGACGCACCCTCTTTTTTATACACATTTTTGAAGGATAAAACTTTATTACTGATCATTATAATGAATTTACAGTATTTTAAATATAAAGTAATACAAACAGCAAATACTTTCTGCAAATACCCAATCTATCTGGGAAAGAACACCTTTTAATCTTCTTCATCAAGACCCAGACACTCATCTCCAGAGTTAAATGAAGAGTCACTTGAAACCTCTTCTAAATCAGCATCTGAGTCCTCATACAACAAATTGTCCTCTGTACCATCCATTGCATTACTAATGCCACATTTCTTAAATGATTTAACCACTGTCTCTGTTTTCACAGCATCCCATGAAGCTTTGACCCATTCACAAACTTGAGAAATGCTAGGCCCAGCTGTGATCGTCGATGAAAGCGCATGCGCATTCATTGAACTCTACGTAACTAATATTCCCACACTCCGCAAGGAAACAAGAAAGAAATCGCATAACTCCGAATAGAGGAAATTTCCAGAAATGAATGTAATCAAAAACTGAGTATCGGCGTATAAGACGCACCCCATTTTTCAGACCTATTTTCAAAGAAAAAAAGTGCGTCTTATACGCCGGCAAATACGGTATTTTTGGCATATTTAATGACTTACAACAACTAAATACAGAGAAATAATTCACCATCTGCAATTTTAAAAGGCACTGAGGTAAAATTTAAGTAAAAAAACTGTAAAATGTGATAATTTATCAAAAATTAGTGCTAAATCTGGTGTACAGATGACATGATGATTGCTATGCATACAAATTACAGCAATATTTATTAACAAAAATAAATTTTCAAAAAAGTTAATATTCTTATATATACTAATACTTCTAATAAAATAAAAAGTATTTATCGCACATTATTTTATGAAAATAAGAAAAAAAATGGCTTAATAAACAATTATTTTAATTATTTGTGTAGTACAGTACAGTATTTCATTTGCCAGGAGAGAGAGTACAATTGTTTGTTTACACGTGGTATTAGATTAGACTTAGCAGTATCAAATTACAATATAAATTGTCTTCATTAATTCGGAAAAATTTTTTAGAATTATGAAGTATTTGGTATTATTAGATGCAGAATATCATCAAGAATATAAGTATATAAACATTTTATCCGATGCCGAAATCATAAATAATTTGAAAAAATTATATAATGTTTACATATGCTAATTAGGCCTAATTACTCTCATATTTTTTTTCTTATTCTTTTGATTCTTTATCCAAAAACTAAAAAAAAAAAAGGATATCAGAGTACAGTATATTTCTGACAAAATCCAATTTTTTCATGCCAAAAAATTAAAACACAAAAAAGTTATGGTGAAAAATCAAAAGTATACACACATTAGAAAAATTGGGTGGTGATTCACAGGAAATAATAATAATAATAAAGTCAGAAGAGGCATAAAAATTAAGAACTTTATTTATACAACATATGCGTATATTGTTTTGTAATATTAAATTTTTAGTAGAATTTATAAAATTAAACTGTTATGAAAATGAAGGGACATAACAAATTTTATGAAAAAAGGGGGCATAGACACAAAGTTTAGAAACCACTGACATAGGAGAAATGAACAATTATATCATGCACACATATTACACAATAACAAAATTGGAAACAATACACATCTAAAAACTTCATGTACATTTAAAAATGTTATCTACATTTAAATATTACATAATAAAACTGCTGACTAAAGAAATATATCGTCAGATGGAATCTGCTTTCCACATCCATTTTAGAACAAATAAAAAACAACAGCAAATTAATTGCAACAATAATTAGAAAATGCATAAACATTAGCAGTTAGGAAGGTAAATGTTCATAATAGCATGAATCCAATAGGAGAATATATAGGGCAGCGCAAATGCACACACGCGTGCATGCACGCACACACGAGGATGGGCAATACACAATATGTAGATGAGTGGTAAATCTCTCCACACCATGCTAGCTTTGTCTACAATCATTCTCATTATAGACTACATCATAAATAAATTATTGTTCTCATATATATGTCTTTTATTCATACACTCAAACTCAACCTCAGATACTCATCTACTTATTCTCATCATTTTCCCTAAGTCTCTCTCACTTTCATTTATTATCTCCACATGTTCTGCATATATTTGCTTTGTCATTTGCTCTTTACTTATTCGCTCAACATATGAAATCACCTCAAACTGATCTCAATCTGTATCAACCACAATCCTTTTTGTTCAATATTGTTTTGTACCTTGTCATTCAAAATTCAATCATTTGAGTATAGTGGAAATTCTCAAATATCTCATCTCACTATACACAAATGTTTTCTGTATTTTGTTCAATATTGTTTTGTACCTTGTCATTCAAAATTCAATCATTTGAGTATAGTGGAGATTCTCAAATATCTCATCTCACTATACACAAATGTTTTCTGTATGTTTATCTCACTATACACAAATGTTTTTTCACACCATATCTATGTCTCATATCCATACATCAATGTCAAGACCAACATACAATGAAACACAGCCACAAAAAGAATAATAGGATGGATTCCTATCACTCTGACAGATTTTTATTCTTAACACACTTTCCAAATGCACCTACAACTTTCAATTCATCATTTGCTCTTCTGACAAGTTCACCTCTGAAACATACTTCTGAAATACAATAAGATTTTCTCTGAAATATATTTCCCAAATACACAAATTCATTCAGCTCTTACAGATTCACTCCATTCAGTTCAATCTCACATCTTATACATTCTGTGATTTTCTCAAACACAAAAAAATTGATTCCCATACCTTTATTCCCATATATTTCTTTTCACATGGTCATTCAACTTTACTACAAGAATCCCCAATCCTTCTTAACTTTCAGAGAATACAGTGTCATTAACACACAGCAAACAGCACAAACTTGTATCATCTACCTGCACACCTATATCACTCATAACAGCTTCACTCATATATGAATACTTTAAACAGTTATTTTATGTCATTCATTCTTGAATCTTTTACTCAATTGGAAACAATTCTGACATGCCTTCATTCACACAACTATTAGCATAAAACTGCTCTCACTGTATCAAGTAGCTTCTCATTTACACCATACTTCTTCAGCTATTTCTACAATTACTCCTTTTCATATGCCTTTGTAAGATCAATATAAGCATAGAATGTCTTTCTTCATATGGAAATATTTCTCCATAATCATAAGAATTGAGAAAATCTGGTTCATACATCATCTTTCATTCTTGATGCATATTTCACATTCAACTCTCATCAATCAGAGTCATTCTCTCATAATCTTATCAAATAGCTTCCTTAGCCACATTCAATAGATTAATATCTCTACAATTCTCACATTCACTTCTCTCATTCTTCCTCCTGTAGATGGAATCAATCCCAGATTTAGTCCAATTATAGGCTAAATTTATGATTGGGAACAATCACAGATTAAGTCATGTGATCACAAATCCAATCATGCCATTTATGTAAAACAGTTAAACAAGTGTCACATCAATCCCATAACAGAATTTTCCCATCATACTTCAACATATCAACGATGATTTCATTCATCTCAAGGCCCTTATCACTCTTCAATGTATCAAAAGGCATTCACAAACTCATACCAGAACACTTAATGTACTTCAATGTATCAAAGGTTTCATAAACTTTTCTGCACTGATTTGATTCACATGCATACATAATTCTGTTCTTATCATCTCATCTCATCCCTCTTACCAATAGATATAAAAAGCTTATGGAAAATATTATCATCTATTAAATAATCTTGATTCATCTTATAGCATTCTGCCATTCTTTCACATCAGACATACTCCATCTTGGTTCCTCTGAATTTCTTATATACTTTTTCTTCATAATCATTCAGTAGCTTATCTCTCTCTCTCTGTTTTGCCATCATTTCCTTACTCTTATCATCAATTGTGCACATTCTTTCTTGTATCTTTTATACTTGTTCTCACATTTCCTAATATACTTTTTTCTTTTCTAGTATAGCATTTGCCAATACATCATTCCTTCCTCAACTAACTCTCTTGCAGTAGTCACTAAACATTCCTTAATATGTGTTTATATATCATTCACATTATACATATTCTCATTTACTAACAAATATAATTAGCAATAGTATTATAGTAGAGAACATCACAGTTTATTATTCAAAACAGTTAATGAAATGAAAATACATTTGTATAGATCACTTTGGCATAGGCTATGCCCTCATCAGCATAGCTTAAAATAAACATAAAATAACAATTCAAAAATTAGGATGATCCTAGGAACATTAACAACTCAGCTATTACTATAGTTATACTTGGTTAACATACATACAATAGAATAGCAATAATAAAGCTATGAGTACAATATAAAATACATAATATGAGAGGAGGTAAACATAAAAATTCAAATGCCTTAATTATAATCTAAGTATGTAAAGGTGCTAGAAACAAAGATCATCATCAAATGTCTATTGCTTCATTTCCAGGCAAAACTTACTGATCCTGAGATTTTTAGCTAATAAGCTATGAAAATAGCCAAGTTCATAATGTTGTAAAGATAACTGTAAGATCAGATTATCATAAGTCAATTGATTGTAATAGAGGAATATCTGTACTGTTCATCAAAATTTAATATACTGCTATAATAATTATTAATTTTTATTTTATTTTGATTATAAATTAATAAATACAATAATATATATAATTTGATTTTAATATATCATAGATTTATTGATTTATTCACATCATTTTTTCCTATTTTTATTGATAGAAGTATGGAGACAGAAAATTATTCAATTTTATTGTAAACCTAATATAAAAATATTATAAAAGCCTAATTATAAGGCAAAAATTTATTTAAAATATCATCATCATAAAAAACAAGCATTTTATACTTCAACTTCTAAAATAAAAGTTAATATTCTGAAATGGAAGTTTGTCACCATATTGTTTGTAATTCTAACATTCTAAGCATTTGGTAGATTTGCAATGCACTTTTTTGCAATAGTTTAAATTTTTACACGTAAATACTATTTTAAATTGTGATAAAATTGTTTTTAAATAAATGCCTATGTATATAAAGAAATTAATGAAATCAAATTTTCCCAAATAATAAATATTCACTTCATAAATAATGTGCAGTATAAAATTTCTGTTAT
Source organism: Olivierus martensii (assembly GCA_000484575.1). Lineage (NCBI taxonomy): Eukaryota > Metazoa > Arthropoda > Arachnida > Scorpiones > Buthidae > Olivierus > Olivierus martensii. The sequence continues at coordinate 47,536 of AYEL01092085.1, read as the reverse complement.
ATATTAAATGTTAAAATAAAGTATAAATAATGCATTATTTTGTATTTTATGTTTGTAATACAAAATGTTAATATTTAATATTTGGGTACAAAAATTATAAAGGTATTATGTGAGTCCCTCAGAAGCAAAACTGATTAATTCCATTTTTTGTAAATTTCTCACTTTTAGTATTCAAGCATATGTTTGCACTGATTATGAGCTCTGGTACTAAAATTGAGAAATTTACAAAAAATGGAATTAAAGAGATTTTCTGAAAGGCTCATATAAAAAAAGAAAAACAAATGCATTGAATGATTGCAATGTTGAGAATCTCTAAGTAAACATGATCTCAGATATTTCTAATAAAGTTTGTGCAATCTTTAATTGTTCTAATAAATATCAATGATTATGACATTTATCTGGAGACAAAAGAATTGCTTTTTAAATAATCATTGTGTGCTTGATACATTTTGTTTCTTTAATAACTGATTTGCAATAAATTTCTTTTGTGCATTTTTATCTTTTGTATTGTTATTTGAATATTAATTGCTGATGGAAAAATCCCATTATTTCTAACTGTCATAACAATGATTTATTCCTTCAAATTAATTCTAATCAATTCTAAGATGCATCCCAATTTTAAAAGTCTTATAAGTGGTTACTATATTTTTTCAATTCTATCTTGTTTCATATATTGAAAATGAATTGTTTATTATGATAAAAACAAAATTACTGCACAATTTAATATACATTATACTGTACAGCACTGTCTATTTCAGATAACACCATATTGTGTCAGTTATGCAATGGTAGATGTCAGTACATTATGTGGGGCATCAGTATATAACAACAGGGATGGCAGTAAAATTTTATATGTTATAGAAAAATACATAAAGCAAATGTGCATTAAGCATGATACAACTGTAAATGTCTGATAATGATAGAATTCTGGTGGAAATTTTGCCATCTTAAAATTTTACAGTAATATATTAAATAATTACATTTAACATTATCTTTGTTACCTGACCATTTCACTATTGTAATATTAAGATTCTTACAAAATTTTTGAAATTTTTCAGAAATTAAGAAAAAAAAATAGAAACATGTTTAAATGCTGAAGGTTCATCACTCAAATATTCACAATTCAACGAATACCAGTATATAATTAAGGTACATACTTCACTTTATGGTGCTTTTCTTTATAGCAGCAATTCACTAATGTGATACTTTTCAATTATATTTCTTTTATAATATTTTATATTACTAAAACTAAAATTTTCTACAAAATAATACTTAGAATATATATAGCTCATTCTTTTTAGGCAGAAATGTTTAATAAATTTTTAGATACAAATTAACTGGAGCGTTTTCAGCTTTAGCAAGGCCCTCCTCAGCAGTTAGTATAATTACAATGTAACAAGTTCTAAGGAATACTTTATGTAATACAAACCTTTAAGGGAACTTTTAATCCAAATGAACCTAATAATCATGCCTTATTTTAACCCTTGAAATTGTAATGGAAATTTTAATGATTTGAATAATTTAAACTAATTTTAGCACCATCTTGTAATTAGATTATTTATTATTTTATTAAATTAATGAGTAGCGCCATTTATTAATTAATTATTAAACTAGAATTTTAATTAATTTATCTGGGGAAAAAATCCGCCTCGCCTGGGATCGAATCGGGAACCTTTGGACTACTGTTCCAAACATCTTATTGCTAGACCACCAAGGCCAACGAGCAGATTGATTCTTCGGACAGTTATATTAATTTATAATGTATTTTTTTTTATTACCTCATCAGACTTTGCCAATCGGGAACCTTTGGACTACTGTTCCAAACATCTTATTGCTAGACCACCAAGGCCAACGAGCGGATTGATTCTTCGGACAGTTATATTAATTTAGAATGTATTTTTTTGATTACCTCATCAGACTTTGCCAAAAGATCCATTCCTGACCGGGCTATATCTAGCCACGGGCCCTAACTGGCACTAGCCAGACAACCCATAAACCAGCACAGTCATTAAAGCTCAACTTTATGTAATACAAACCTTCAAGAAAACTTTTAATCCAAATGAACCTAATAATTATGCCTTATTTTAACCCTTGAAAGCGTAACGGAAATTTTAATGATTTGAATAATTTAAACTAATTTTAGCGCCATCTTGTAATTAGATTATTTATTATTTTATTAAATTAATGAGTGGCACCATCTATTAATTAATTATTAAACTAGAATTTTAATTAATTTATCTGGAGAAAAAAATCTGCCTTGGCCCAGGATCGAACCGGGACCTTTGGACTACTGTTCCAACATCTTACCGCTAGACTACAGAGGCCAACGAGCAAATTGATTCTCCAGACAGTTATATTAATTTATAATGTATTTTTGTATTACTGCATCAGACTTTGCCGATAGATCCTTTTTTCTCCAGATAAATTAATTAAAATTCTAGTTTAATAATTAATTAATAGATGCTGCCACTCATTAATTTAATAAAATAATAAATAATCTAATTACGAGATGGCGCTAAAATTAGTTTAAATTATTCATATCATTAAAATTTCCGTTACAATTTCAAGGGTTAAAATAAGGCATGATTATTAGATTCATTTGGATTCTAAGGAATACGAACTTACATTCCAATTATTTAAATTTAAATTACATTACATTATATAATTGCTATGGCAATATAGCAATGCTAGAATTATAATTCGGTGCAGTTCTTAATTTTACAAAGATTAGCAAAGTATAACAATATATACAATAAGTTCAAAAATAAACTAAATAAATAGATTAATAAGTAATAAATGTGTTAAAAAACTAAATAGAGTACAAAGAGGTAAAATAATAATAATGATAATAGTATGGTAATTAAATATGTTTCTATAAGTATGGATGTGATAGTAATTTCCCATCTTGCTATTGGTTTTGGTTTGCCCAGATCCGGGACAGAGGTATTGTTTCCAGGGTCAATTCGTTCATAATGTATGTTTTATTCTCCTAATTGTGTATTTCTATAGCTTCTGCTAACTTAAAGTTTGCCTAAAAAGACTTGTGCCTATATATTTATGTTCTTCACTTAGAATATATATATATATATATATATGTTACTGGCAAAGTATGGAATGCAGTCATTCTATAGAATGCCTAGGCCCTAGGCAATATGAGAATGCCTGGCATTTTTAGGCAAGGTATGAAACGATTAATATTAGATATACTTTGCCTAGGCATTATATAGAATGACAAATGCTATTTAGGCAAAGTATAAAGTACTCCCACCCAGTGTCGGATCTAACCTATGGGACCAATTGCACCAATCTGGCCCTCCATTGAGGCAAAATTAAATCATGAAAAAAGACTAATAAACAAAAAAATAACCAATCTGGCCCTCCATTGAGGCAAAATTAAATCATGAAAAAAGACTAATAAACAAAAAATATCAGTTTTAAAAAGTTATATGAACTGTTATATGAAAAGTTATATGAAAGTTATATGAACACTAATTTAATAACCAAATACAGAGCACACTTGGCAGTATTGAAGTCACTACTGCCAAGTGTGCTCTATATTTGGTTATTAAACAAAAAATAATCGTTTAGATTTACTATTATGGCTGGACTTTTATACCCCAGCCTTCGAACATCTAATTTTTGTAGATCCGTAAAGAAAATTTTTTTTGGAAAAATTGAATGAAAATGAATCGATTTTATTTTATCTCTTGAAACATGTGGGAAAAAATTTTCTATTTAAAAAATTAACATTACTTTTGCAGAATCCAATATATTCTGAAAATATTTTCTGAGTATTCAACTAAATCAATGGCGGGTGAATCTTATTTTTTTTTAATTAGAATTAAGCACACTTACTATACATGAATATTGCCAGAAAATAGCAAAAAAAGTTTCATAGTTTAAACAAATAATAGAATTCTCACATGTTATCATAAACCCTCCATAAACCGCCACCCTCCTTTACCGCCAGAGAGGCCCTACGAACCGATGGTGGCGGCTTAAAGAGGTTTGACTGTACCTGTATATTAGGAAAAACTTGGTTTTGATTACGTGTTGATTTCATCTACAGTTTCATTTGTCAATTGTTTTTTAATACAATTCTCATAATTTCAGAAGATTCATGAACTTATGAATCTGCATGTCTTTCTGCTCTACAATTTTAAAAAATTTATTTAATGGGATATTGAGATTCATAATGGCAGGATATTGTGTATTATACATACTGAAAATTGATCATACTGATAATCTTCATTTGCATTGCTCTCGGGAAGAATTGTTTTAATTGAAAAATTATTTCATACATGAATTTTGTTATTTCAAATCTCATATTTATTGAAATTGAATTTAATTGTAATTCAATTAGTTTTTATCAAACTAATTGAATTACAATTGAAAATATTTATTATAAAATATTTGTTCTTTCTGAACAATATTTCTTAAAGTATAAAATTGCAATATTATTTACTAATAGAACTGAATAATTTTTCAAATTTTACTACAGTTGGGTGCATTGATAAATATAGGAAGTCTTCAATATACATTGTAAATTGTGTTCTTAAAGAGCATGACATATATCAGACCTCAATTTTCCATTAAACTAATATATTATATAGTTACATTCCAGAAAAAATTTAAATTTATGTTAAAATGTATAGATACATGAATATAAAATATTTATTTTATTATACACTAAATTTTAATATAGTAATTGCTAAATAATAATTTGAAAATATTCTATGGAATCATTTACAGAACAAAAATTTTTTATTATTCCTATTACAATTGATCCTTAATACTTGAAGTTGTTGCAATTGTAGCTGAAGTTCCTGTCACTTCTGTGACTAGCTGTTGAGAGAGAGATTTTCTTGATTTTTTTGATGAAGGAGTATATCTTCGTTTGCTTGCCACTGCAAATTTTTACTTTGTAAATTGCATAATAGTAAGACAAACTATCTCTTATAAATTGTGTTACCTTAGCAAAAAATCAGATAAGTGATCACAACTCAGCAGAATGATATATTTTATATACGGTATGAACTATGAACTTAAATTATGAACTAAAAAAAAAAAAGAAGAAGAAGAAAGAGAAATAGATGTATGTTATATTCAAATGACATAAGTGAGAATCTTGTATATATATATTGAATTTACTACAGTGATACTTTGGTTTACCACAATCTAAATAAAATATATACAGTGGTACCTCGGTTCACGAACACAATCCGTTCCTCTCCGATCTATACAGTGATACCTCGGTTCACGATACACAATCCGTTCCTTGATAACTATTTTACTAATCTCAAAAACTGCTTAAACTCTAATATAAATACGGTGATACCTCGGTTCACGAACACAATCCGTTCCTTGACTTATACAGTGATACCTTGGTTCACGAACACAATCTGTTCCTTGACCCTGCCGTCATCCGAAAGTTCAATCCGAATCAATTTTTCCTATTGCAATTAATGTAAATCTAAATAATACGTTTTGAATAATTTTTCCCAATTGCAATTAATGTAAATCCCCTAATACGTTTTTGTTCAATTTTTCCCATTGCAATTAATGTAAATCCAAATAATACGTTTTTTCCCAATTTTTCCCATTGCAATTAATGTAAATCCAAATAATACGTTTTTTTGTCCTAGAAATTTTTCCCATTGCAATTAATGTAAATCCAAATAATACGTTTTTTTTATCCTACAAAAATTTTTCCCATTGCAATTAATGTAAATCCAAATAATACGTTTTTTGTCCATTTCCCATTGCAATTAATGTAAATCCAAATAATACATTTTTTGTCCTCCCATTGCAATTAATGTAAATCCAAATAATGCGTTTTTTGTCCTATTGCAATTAATGTAAATCCAAATAATACGTTTTTTTATCCTAGAAAAATAATTTTATGCAATTAATGTAAATCCAAATAATACGTTTTTTGTCCTAGGAAAAAATTAATGTAAATCCAAATAATACGTTTTTTATCCTAGAAAAAATTTTTTTGATCCGAAAAGTTCGTAATCCGAATCAATTTTTCCCATTGCAATTAAACTCTTCCGATCTATCCGAATCAATTTTTCCTATTGCAATTAATGTAAATCTAAATAATACGTTTTGAATAATTTTTCCCAATTGCAATTAATGTAAATCCCCAAATACGTTTTTGTCCTAGAAAAAATTTTTAACATGTTATGGCTTTATAAATACGTTTTTTATCCTAGAAAAAAATTTTTAACATGTTATGGCTTATACGTTTTTGTCCTAGGAAAATTTTAACATGTTATGGCTTTGTGTGAATCCGAGTCAATTTTTCCCATTGCAATTAATGTAAATCCAAATAATACGTTTTTTCCCTAGAAAAAATTTTTAACATGTTATGGCTTTATGTGTGGAAATTATCCTAGAAAAAAATTTTAACATGTTATGGCTTTATGTGTGGAAATAATTCAAAAAGGAAATAAATATAACAGTAATATTAGAAGAAAGCATGTTTAATGAAAGGAAATAAATATAACAATAATATTAGAAGAAAGCATGTTTAACATCTCCTAGGAAAATTTTAACATGTTATGGCTTTATGTGTGGAAATAATACAGAGACGTTTTTTTATCCTAGAAAAAAAATTTAACATGTTATGGCTTTATGTGTAAATAAATATAACAGTAATATTAGAAGAAAGCATGTTTAACACCACCACCAAATAAATATAACAGTAATATTAGAAGAAAGCATGTTTAACACCACTTTTAACAGTAATATTAGAAGAAAGCATGTTTAATACCACCTTCACTAACACACAACAGTAATATTAGAAGAAAGCATGTTTAACATCACCTTCACTAACACTCCAGTAATATTAGAAAAAAGCATGTTTAACACCACCTTCACTAACACTTAACCTTTTTTGGGAGCCATAATAAGGGATAAATTTAATTAAGTAAAGAAAAGATTTTTTGGGAGCCATAATAACGGATAAATTTAATTAAATAAAGAAAAAACAATAAGGGATAAATTTAATTAAATAAAGAAAAAAAACTAAAATATCAACACTGCCATAATAAGGGATAAATTTAATTAAATAAAGAAAAAAACTAAAAAAATATAACAGTAATATTAGAAGAAAGCATGTTTAACTTTTTTGGGAGTGGCATGTTTAACACCACCTTCACTAACACTTTTAACTTTTTTGGGAGCCGTAATAATATGGGGAATAAATTTAATTAAATAAAGAAAAAAACTAAAATATTAACACTTGTTGGAACTTTACTGTACATAAATTTAATTAAATAAAGAAAAAACTAAAATATCAACACTTGTTGGAACTTTCCATGTGAGCTGGGCGAATTGGATTGTGGCTGGGGGCGAGGCTGTGTGCAGGGTTTTGTGTGCTCCATGCACTCGTGCATGCGTTCGTGAATCGAAGCATTGTTCGTAAAGCAAAGGAAAATTCGCAAATGGTGTTCGTAGACCGATTTGTTTGTGAACCGAGACGTTCATGATCTGAGGTATCACTGTATCTCTAATTAATCAATGATGTATATGCAAAATAATATATATCATGGACTCCCTGTAATTGCAATCATTAAAAAAAGTTTAGGTCTACCTATTACTGTAAGTCAGTTGTTAACTCTTTTGGATTCATGGAACATTTTTAATTATAAAAAATTTTTGTGAAATACCAAAATTAATAACATTTTTGTAAGTTTATACAATATTAAAACTAACAATAAAAATATGCCTACAGTTCTTAACATATGTTTTATTAAAATTTATGGGTTATATATTTCGTAATTTTGCAGAACTCTTGTACAAGTTTATGGAACACTGGTTAAGAACCATGCTATAGGTATTCAGTCATGTCCATTTCTACAACTTTAAGTTAACAATGCCATTAACACAATGGCAAAAAGCAAGGATAGTTATAAAGAGAAGAATTTTGCACATTGTAATTTGTAAAATTTAGTCAGTAGCTGGATTATTCAATGATCATAACTTAATATTTGTGATACCATATGTATATGGGTATAGGAAAATTATATATTTCATGAAATGTTAAACAGTAGTTATTTATACTTTTTGAATGAAATTGAGAGAGATAATACAAAATATATACAAGATTTTTATCTTATATATATTTTGGATTGTATTTTTGTTGTGTCCAATAATCTCTTAAATAGTGAAAGCTTACAACTGTCATATTTGGTACAATTCTTTTTGATAATCTGATTTTTATAACTGGGCTACTACAGATAATCCAAAATAATCAACAGAGTTTAACAAATTGATTAACAGATGGTTCTGTGTTATAAAAAGCAAATTTTCCAGGCTACAGACTTTAGGAACATTGCATTATCTATTGACTAAATTGTTAAATTTTATGAATTTGTGGCTTATTTGATATTTTTTAACTATGCTTATTTAAAAAAAAATCATTGAATATGCCAATTATTTAAGTTGAATAAATCAAAAAGAATTATGCAGAATTTAACTGTTGTAGCTTATTAGGATATTCATAAACTGAAGAAAACAGCACTCGTCGCAGTTGAGTAACAAGAAAACACTTTTATTCACTAACGTTTTCTGCCTCGCTTATCCTAATATCTCATATTGTTTGTTAGCATTTCTAAACTTAAAATGGAACAATATGCCAGCGAAATCCGTTCTTGTTCATTTTTCTTTCAACTAAGTATGCTTTGCAGATTCTTAAAAATATAGTTGTTTCCTTGTACGAATATTCTACTAGGATAATTTTTCTGTATACGAAAGACATATTTACTGCTTTTTGTATTTTATATTTAATTAAAGAATTTAAATTAAGAAATGTTCCTAAATTATCTGAATATAATCTTTCGACTTTTTATTTCTTACTGAATCGCCGGAAAATATGATGAAAAGTTATCTGGGATTACAAACATGTATTTTTGTTTAATAATTAAAATAAAGAAAATGAAATTAACTTATACGTTTATTTTATTTTATCTTTCTAATTATAATACAGTAAACGCTCGTATAACACGATTTCCTATAACGCGACAAAAAATTGCGTCTAGTACTCATACAACGCTGTAAACAGTCCCGTATAACGCGTAGTATAAATATATATTTTTAATGTTAATCATCAGTTGCTTATAATATCCGTTAATTGTAATAAAAACCAAACGATGCTTATTTCGTTTCCACAACAAATTTAACAACTTTTCTGTCGTGTTATACGAATCCGCGTGTTCGGAATCCGTGTTATACGGAGTCTACTTGTGTATAATATTTTTTAAAATTTAATTACCTGTATTCTGTTTTTTCTTTTCCTTTTTTTTTAAAGAAAAAAAAGGAAAAGAAAAAACAGATATGCTTGTATGCTTGTTTTAAAGAAGCTTATATGCTTGTATGCTTGTATGCTTGTTTTAAAGATATGCTTGTTTTAAAGAAACCTTCTTTAAAACAAGCATATCTCATTAGCACTATGCAATCAGTACTAGAACTCGGAAACAAGTTTAAATTTGCATAAAATCGTCTGATAATGCGTGTCTCGTATAACGCGGAATATGTCTCCCGCATTGTACGGGATTCCACTATATAGTGCTATATTTTGCCAATGGCGGTGTTGGAGTCGAACATGAATTCAAGGATGTTTTGCATGAATTACATACACACAAGATAGTTGATGCTGTGCATTATTATATTGGTTTTTTAACAATTTCACCTAAATTTCCAAGTTAATCTCAGAAAAGAATTACGATTAAAAGGATTTTAAAAGATTAAAATTGATAATTTGTAGGACTAAGTGCGTTTCTAGTTTGAGAACTAACAAAGTTTATTCAGTTAAGAGGAAGATAAGAAAACTATAAATTTGAGCAGGGCCGGCTGAAGTGGGTGTTCAGATTGTGCACCGCACAAAGGCACTAAATTACAGGGGAGCCAAAAAATGACTAAAAAAAATCCATTTTTAAAAATAATTAATATTTTATATTACATGTTGTCGATTTACAGAGAGTCCTGATGAATGCATAGCTCTCTATAAATCAAGTATTATTCAAATAATAAGTAAACGATACACGCAATACAGGCAACCTTTGATTTACAAGGGTTTACTTGTAAATCAAAGGAGGGTGGAGGTTAACAAATTTTTAATTTCCAAAATTAAAAAAGTGACACCAGCTTATAAATATTTAATCAAAAATCGTTTTGTAAAATAATATTGTAGTTTCAAAAACTAAATAATTTATTGCAAGGGCGCGAAATCAGTTTCTACCAACGTTAGTTTCTGCATCAACGTAAAGGCGCCTCATATGTCAGCGCCGGCACTTAATTTGAGAAGTTATGAGTTAATTTGAAGAAAATTATAAGAAAACCAGCGTTAGATCGATACGTTAAATAATATTTATTGCATTGCATTATAGAGGTATTAAAAGGTTTATTACACACTTCGAAAAATCTTAATAAACATTAATGCCGTCTTTATACCCCAATTAATAATCCAAAGTCCATTGCTGAAAGCAATATTAGTGAATAAGTGCATCTGTTAGCTTTCAGACAGATGTTTCCTTTCCAAGAACAGAAAACCATGAATCACAAATTTCAAAATAATTAAAATTACTTTCAAAAATGTAATTTAGAAAAATAGATAAAAATTTACATTTTTTAAATCCGTAGAAAGTTTTTTTTTTTTTTTTCCCTACGAATTTTTTGAATAAATTTTAATTTAAAATCAGCGAAAAAATAATAATATTATTATAAACAAAATGTGATTAAAAGAATGACGATGCGACTGAGAAAATTGAAGATTTGATTTTAATACTTTCTAATAATATCTTTTCTAATACTGTCTAACAATATCTGAGATAAAAGGATTAAAGGAGCCAGTAGCATTGCTAGGAAGCGTTATAATACACGATAATCCTATATATCCTGTTAATTTCTGAATTCATTTGAAGTGGTTAATTCCCACTTTGCACGCCAATTCAAATTTGTTTTCTCTATTTACTCGCTTATCCTAATATCTCATATTGTTTGTTAGCATTTCTAAACTTAAAATGGAACAATATGCAAGCGAAATCCGTTCCTGTTCATTTTTCTTTCAACTAAGTATGCTTTGCAGATTCTTAAAAATATAGTTGTTTCCTTGTACGAATATTCTACTAGGATAATTTTTCTGTATACGAAAGACATATTTACTGCCACTGCTGTGGAAAAACCAAACATTGTTATTTTTTTGTGGCTCTGGTACAGAATGACTTATATATTTTATGTAAAATCGTATATATCGATGTAAATGTGCCCATAACCATAAAATTGATATATGTTATATGCTATTTTGTGATAAGTGTAGGCCTATAGGAGTAATCTTATACAGAATAAGCAGAAAAATAAATTTGGCATAAAATTTAAAGTAAATCCTCCTATTTATGATCTCAAATCCCAAATATTATGCCATCATTCCTTATAAAAAAATAAATACAGGATGCAGTATCCTTGATTGTAAGTATGCTTAGTAAATACTTAGTTTCACTACGTTTCTTTCAACTAAGTATGCAAAGCAGTTGAAAGAAAAATGAACAGGAATGGATTTCGCTGGCATATTGTTCCATTTTAAGTTAAAACTCATTATTACAATTATTCTCATTATTCCATTTTAAGTTACTCATTTTTACGTTTCATTATTACTACTCATTATTCCATTTTAAGTTAAAACTCATTATTACGTCACATATTATCTGTGATGTCATAGATAATTGATATGCAGTTGGTTCTGACGGTTACAACGAACCACAATGCAATAATAACTATTCATTGTTACGTTATAGTCCGTTGTAACGTCACAACTTAACCCACTGTTAAACAGATGCGCATATAAATCTAGATTATTATTACGTATTTTATCGGTTAAATAAAAAACGCAAAATTTAAAATATGTGCTGCAGTTAGTAAATGAGCGAATAAAAATATTTTGCATACAGTTTTGCAGTTCGTATATAAGCAATGTTTTTAAAAAAATGCTTCCGAATTCAGTGTTTTCGAGCATTTATGCGAATGGTATTGTTTTAGTCAATTTTTCTGTTAAAACTCATTATTACGTCATATAATATCTGTGATGTCACAGATAATTGATATGTCGTTGTAACATGGTTAGGACACGGTTCATTGACGATTGGTTCTGACGTTACAACGAATCGCAATGCAATAATAACCATTCATTGTTACGTTATAATCTGTTGTTACGTCACAACTTATCCCATTGTTTAAACAGATGAGCACATAAATCTAGATTATTATTACGTATGTTATCGGTTAAATAAAAAATTTAAGATTAAAAATATATGTGCTGTAGTGAGTGAACGAACGAATAAAAATATATTGCAGACAGTTTCGCGGTTCGTATATGAGTTTCGAGCATTTATGCGAATGACGGAAGAACTGTTACCTTACATCAATTTCTATTTCGTAAAAATTAAATTTACTTTTCATCAAAAATGGCAAGAAACGTGGAAAATAATCCAAACAGAACCTAATATAAATATATGCAAAAGAATAATGGAAGAGGAAGAGAGAGAAAGATGCATCGCTAAGATTGGATTTATGTTTTTGTCATCTCTAATTTCGCTGGTTGGATAAGGAATAGAATGTTTCAAGAAGAAGGATAATGTTATCTCTCGGTAGAGGAAACAGAAATAAAGTGAAATGGATATGAGGAGAATTGATAGCCAAGAACATTGCAGTTATCATAAAATTGGAATTTATGCCATCTCTCGGCTCCAGTTTATAAAGATGGATAAAAATTTTAAGCGAAACAACTACTTTATTTATTAATCTTCTCGATTATTTAATTTAAAAAACGATGAAAACTATATCTAAGCATATTTTCTAAAGAAATATTTCAATATTTATAAAATCAAAGATGTTTACATCGAGAGAACAAAGTTTTAATAGAAATTGAGTTACCAGAACTAACTTGGATCGATATAAGTTTGTTAACTTGATAAAAGTTCACAGGGGTTTTGAAATTTTCAATAAATTACCCCTTCATCTATAAAAATAAAAAAAATTATTGGAATCTATATTAGGATTTTGGATAGAGAAAGGAATTCAAAATTGTTTAAAAGCTCAAAGAATATTGGGACTCGAGAATGATATGATATTGGAATTATGGAATATATAAATAAAATTTATATAATAAAAAAATCCTACTAGAAGAATAAACAGCGCAATAAAAAAGAGAAAAATTAAAAATGATTAATGATTATAATCATTATATGTATATAAACAACGAATAATAAAAATATCGATGATACATGATCATGATTTTTTCTTATAAACAACAAATTTTCTTTCTTTTTCTCTAAACTACTGTAAAAGTTTTTGAAAAAAATAGAGTGACCATGGAAAAAAACATTAAATAAAACAGATGATATCGAAACTTTAGTTATAGATCAAACAGAAAGAAGATTAATACGAATAAAACTTTTAGTGTTATTTCTTAAATAACCAGGAATTAAAATTTTTTTCACCTAAAAATGATTCAGAATTGACATTATTCGCATGTTTTCGTTTATAAAAAGCCAGAAGCAAACAAAATTGGAAGAAAATCAGATAAAAAAGCTAATAAACATATTTTGAAAGATCTCTTGGCTAAAGATAAATGAACTGGTCTCATACGTGACAGAAAGAAGATACTTTATTTATATGACTTCAATAATTTGCTCTGTTTGTTTATGCTTTCCTAAGGACCCACTAAAACTGATATTAATTATTCTCAAAACTTCTAGATAATTATGATATTTTTAGAACACTTCTGACTAAGAACACTTTATTCGGTGTTGTAAATTATACTGTTTAATTTATAAATGTTTAAATATATACAAAAACATATATCCCTTCTACCTTCTTTTTACGAAGTGTTATCGAAGTCTTTTTTTCCAATTTTTATATTAAAAAAAAAAAATTAAAAAATGACATCGTATTTTCTAAGATTTCGAAATCCCGTTTTAATATATTCGTCATAAATATTTAATGAACAAGTTTTGTATTTATGATTTGTGATTAACAAATTATTTTGAGAAATTATTATCGTTAAGTATCAGAATTGAGAAAATTTAATTATTATTATTATTATTATTATTATTATTAATAATGGAGAGACACATTCTGTGTCAAAATTTATTAATTCTCTCTCGCATAACGTACGAATATCTTAAGCAAATTATCTTTAAATTTTATTAAAAGTGTTTAAAATTAATTACGATTATTGTTAAGATAAAATAGGAAAATATATAAGTTCTGATCTTTAACAAAATTTCTATGCCATGTGGACTGTATAAAATTTAAGATAACGTATAGTTAAGCAAGTTATAAATGTCATCTTTGTTTAAATCAATAAAATATTTATCTAAAGAGAGTTAAACACAAATTTTTCAGTTTTTTTTAAAATAATTTTAATGTTATAACGACTTTTTTAAAGAAAAATGTAGTTTACTTTATTGCCACAAATTATGATCATTCGCTCTATATACGAGTATACAACTTTAGAAAAAGTTCTCGTTAGTAATCATGTAGAATATGGACGAAAAAATTTTTATAAAGAAGTCACGCACGTATAAGTCAATCTCTTATTTCTTTACACTTATTTCTTGACAGTTAAAGTGGAATTCTTTATAACAACTTATATAATTTGCGAAAGAAAGCAGATGCTCTCCAGCATCATACTTCTACAGAAACGTGTGTAGTTCTGCTATATCTCCGAACGAATTCATTCTTTTATCTTCCAATTATATTCGAATGGAAACTGTACTTCTTATTACTAAACTAGTATCATTGCTAATACACTCATTATTTACATAAAAGCAGTAAAGCAGCATTCAGAATTAATTTTTACTACATACAAGATTGATAGCGTGGCATCGATGCCATTTTATTAATGCATAAAACTGATCACAGCTTTAATATAGTGAACAGATCTTGCAACATATAATTGCAGATATTGCTTGTCATGTTTGTATAATTCAACATTCAACATAAGTCCAAACCAACGATGCTAATATTTGAAGAAAATGTTGATGCAACAACTAAATTCTAAATAAACTTGTTCAAATAACTTACATCTATAATTAGATAGTTTAACGATGATCGTTAAACTCTTAATTATACTAAAGAAGAATTTTATGAGGTAGAACATTAAATTACTCAACGAGGTTGCACAGAACAAACGTAATATCCTATTGACTTAGTCCATTCGATTACAATGCAATCCCTATTGTAGACCCGAAGATTTTCGTGTTAAGTCTTCGAAAAGTGGGTCAAACTAATATTTTTACTCTTTTAATCGTACATAAAATGCAAATTTTTTTTGAAGTAATGCATGCCAGTAACTCGCACATTCCAAACTTCACATCGTTCTATCGATCTAAAGTTCTTAGAAATTTTGTTCTTTTATAAAGGAGCTAACAGTTTATTCAAGTTAAATCTTACTTAGAATATTTAAACATTGACCATCGAAGGACTTATGGAAGATTAACAAGCATTAGCGAAGACTTTGCTGCTGTTTCCTCAAAGGATAAAATATACTTTAGATTTTTCTATATTATCATTTTAAACACTTTTTTTTTTTTTTTCCTTTAGTTTATTTTTATTTCACACTCCAATGCGATATTCGAATCGGTAGGCGATACCCTGCAGGCCATAAGAGCAATCGCCTGTTAAGTAAGAGATTTCTTTGTCTGCCATGGCATACTGTTCGAAAATTCAATACGACTTTTCTCATCACATCTTTAAATGTTTAGAAGCGAATGTTTCCATCTTTGTTTATCTTGCATCAGTTTATACAAACTTTAAAAATTTTCGAACGAAACAAAACCCATTAACATCTAAGAGAACTTTTTATGATAACCATATATTAAAAAAAAAAAAAAAAAAAAAAAAAAAAAAAAAAAAAAAAAAAAAAAAAAAAAAAAAAAAAAAAAAAAAAAAAGTGTTTCTTTCTGCATTGGATCGATAATGACTTTTGCTCTCGATAATGTATCGGATTGACTCGCGAAATTTTTAAAAATGGAAAAGAGTGAAACGTATTTTCACTTTTTATTTTTTCGTTTTAAACGTTTCAGGAATCATCGGCGAGTGTTACTTGCTATCTATGATGCACTTTAAGAAACACTGTGCAAATATTTTTTCCCATTGAAGTACAGATAAAATTTTCTTAAACTTATTTTACGGCTGGTAAACCACAGTAAAAAAAATGCATTTTTATGTTTTATCCCATAATCTGATGATGTAAAAATGTGGAAGAAGATATTCGGAAGTAAATTTTAAACGACTTTGCCACGCATAAATATTCAAAGCACTGTTTTAACAATTTTAAAACTTTAATGCATTCCTTTGACTTAAATGCACATCACACAGGGACCGATACTAAACATTAAAAATCGTTATTCAAAGCACTGTTTTAACAATTTTAAAACTTTAATGCATTCCTTTGACTTAAATGCAGATCACACAGGGACCGATACTAAACATTAAAAATCGCTCGAGTAGATTATACAAATCCAAAAATTAGCAATTACATTTACTAACGATGCAGAAAGGAATCATTAGTCACATCACCAATCGAGAACTTTCTTCGTCTTTAGTACAAAATATTCAATAAACATCAAAGACAATTCTACCCTTTCACTTCGCGCAGTAAGAGCGAGATGCGAGAGAGCAAAATCGATTCTGTTCTGTACAGAAAGCTCAAAAATATTTCGTAAAATCTTGCAATTTTATAATTTCTATCGAGTATGTGGGAGAAAGTTCGATAATTTTACCTGTATATTAATTCGGCGCTTAAAAGGTAAAAAGTCAAAAACGGGTTAAAGAAAATTTTTTTCGACGTCGCAGATTGTTTTAAAATAGTTAGCATAAACATAATGTTACTATAAAAGAAAACAGTTGGCACTTATGTGACGTCAGCGGGCATTAACCAATCAGCCAGAGGTTTTAGAGGAGCTATGCAGTCATGAACATCAGTCGAGCCATTACATGGAAGCTGGACCTCAGCGAGGCTGCTCCTGAACTTCTCTTCTGTAAGTACTTTCTATTCTCTGCATGTTCTATATAACCCGAGGAAAGAAAAGAAAAAAAAAAGGTAATGTGTTTATTAACAAAAACAACGATAGTTTAAAGAGCGTTTTGCTAAAATTCGTGACACTTTTGTTTTATATTAAAATATTGGTTTAAACGGCAAATTTGCAATTTTTTAAGCCAACGATTTACACATTAAAAATAACGAGCAGCTCCGAAGGAAAAGTAGTAATGATGTGGTATTTTCTGAAATGGAAAATGCGTAATATAAAAAAAAAAAAATGTGGTTGATAAATGATCGTTCGTCCATCTTTTTTTTCTTTGTTTAATGTCTGATTAGACGGTAAAATTATTAAAATTTTAATGATACTCTTTCCGGCAGAAATATTTTTAATGAATGGATTGAATTCCGGAATTTTTTTTAATAATCAAATTTTTAAAGTTACGTCACGAAATATGTAAAAAAAAAAATTGAGAGAGATATTCTGTACACAGTTTTTTTTTTTTTTTTTTAAATTAAGATTTACAATTGTTGGGATTCTTCCTATTTATATATTAATTGATGTTGGCTCCAGTTCGTTAAACTTGGAATATTTTACATACAGAAAGATTTCCGATTATTGCACTTCGGAATTTATTTGCGTCGTGAGCGTACTCATAATTGAAACTCGGACTCAAACTGTACGAGGCAAAAAAAATATGAGGAAGTAGAAAATGCAGTTATGTAACGAGGTATCAACTGGAGGGAATTGAAAAATTCCCAGTTGTTGATATCCACGTTATAGAACGGAGATCGAATTCACAAGTTTTTTTTTTTGGATAGAAAAGAGATCTAATTCGGCAGTTCCTTTTAAAGAAGTTCTGTAGCTACACTTACTCCGTCCATCTCAAAGAATAAAAGTTTCATTTTGCATGGATCGAAAGGAAGGAGATGGGAAAGGGAATCGGATAAATATCGAGAAAAAAAAACGATAAAAATCGGAGAAATTATAAAAAGAAACTCCAAATGCTAGCAAATAAAAATGCAAAATATTCGATTGATGGAAAAATTTCTTCCATTTTTGACGAATTTGAGTAAACAAAGATGCGACAGAACGAACTGTTTAGATTCGTCAAGAGAGATTTCTATTCTCAGGTGAGTAATTTTAGATTGATAACATAATTATTTATGCATCTCTTAAATTTTTGAGTAATCTCGAACTTAAACATCTCAATAAATTTAAATGGAAATTTAATTATTATATAAAGCATTCGAAAATTATTTAATGATGAAATAAAGGCAAATGTAATTTTGACGCGATGTTTTCCATCTTAATCATTTATTTATTTATTAAATATTTTAATAATTTATAATAAAATGATCGAAATTTTCTGATTCAATAATGCCAAATTCGTTTTGTCTCTTAACTTCCTTTAAAATTTTACATTAATTTACATAAAATGCAATTATAACTCGGCATAATCGCATATGAATGCAATCATCTTATCGAGTAATCTATGCGTTACTTGGAGGAAAGCTGTTTTACTTTAAACATAATTACATAATTAACGGTTTAAACAAATTTACAACAAATCAAAGTATGCCTTAGAGGTATAATTTAACTTCGAATATATTTTATAGACGATAAACTTTTGCTTTTTTTTTTTCTTTGCAAGAACATCCTAATTACTGTTGCTTTTAATGGTTATTCGTTTAAGGTAATTACTACCAAACTTTAAATCTTTAATTAATTCAACCATTAAATCTTTACGGTCAAACCCTTTTAAAGAGGTCATCTTCATTAACATAAATTTTTGTATAAAAACAAGGTTAAAAATTTGTTTTGCCGGTCAAGTTCTCATAATAACTAGAAGAGAACATAACGTTATGCAACCGAGTAGACTCTCATATTTTAGGGATTAAGCTGATAATACTAAAGCAACAAAAGGGGAGTTAAAGATATTAATATCAATCACGTTGTCTTCTGGGATTAGTTTCTAATGAATTTATTATATTTTTACAAACTTTACATAGATCTAATCCCGAGCTTAGATATTACGCATAATTAAATTTAACTAATAATATATGAAGACGATTAACAGTTTATCATAAGTGATTAATTTTTTCTAAGGAATATTACCGTGTAAATTTTTTAATTAAATTTAACTAATAATATATGAAGACGATTAACAGTTTATCATAAGTGATTAATTTATTCTAAGGAATATTGCCGTGTAAATTTTTAAAACACGTATTATCTCTAGACCCGACAGGATTAACGTACAAGTTGTACTATATTGTTTGCATAAAATCCGATAAGTAGACTATTGTTAGCGAAAGAGAATGCCTGCAAAATTAATAAAAAAATTTATTGATGCTTAAAGTAAATCTTATGTATAAGTTCTTCGAACTATAGCTGACTAGGAAATGAATAAATTGTTATTGTATCGAATGTTATATGTAAGTTAACTTCGAGTTAATCACGGGGGAGAAAATTCGAAAAATTTATACAAAAGCATCTGAAAAAAAAAAACGAATTTAAAGTGCTAAGAATGATTGGTTAACCATAAAACAACGACAGAATTTCTGATTCTCTTCTTCATATTCTTCACTTTTAATATGTAGGGTAGGAGGATTTGCTTTTACTTCTTTTTCACTTTTAATATGGAAGGCAGGATGATTCGCTTTTTCTTCTTCACTTCTTCACTTTTAATGTGGAGGGTAGGATGATTCGCTTCTTGTTCACTTCTTCACTTTTAATATGGGAGATAGGATTCTCTTCTTCTCTAATATGGAACTTCTCCGAAATAAAATGATTTGCTTACACGATTTTCGTGTTATGAGTAGAATATCATATATATCTATATATATGTTCGACTCATAATGATATAATTAATGATTATAGTGGTGTAAATGAGAAATCTAATTCGCCAAATTTCTGCAATAGTTTCGATGTAATAATGTTATAAATAATGCATAAATTTGCATATTTCGATCGAAATATGCAAATTTATGCAAAGCCAACTTTTATCATCATCTATAACGTATTTTTCATAGCAGTATAAATAATCCTTTCTGGAAAATAAGGCATTTTTATTGTTCTTAAAAACAAATATTTTCTCGAAACGATCTAAATACTGCATTTTTAATATTTTTTGCATTTCGTCTTTCTTTTTGTATTGTTTGTTTAAAGATTTTTATTTGGGAAGAGAATTTGTTGTAAATTAATCAAAACATACAGTTCATAAATTTTGTTACGAATATTTTGTTTTATTTAAGATATTTATAGCATTGTAATTAGTTTATAAATTAGAAACACTCTCGAATTTTATCATCTGAATGTCACATTCTTTACATTTTTCGTCTCAACTTATTAGCTTTAACGTTTCTTTATCAGTAAATAATTTTTCAATTTTGTATCAAAATCGTCGTCATTAAAAAATGAAGCTTTTATATTTATTTTATGCATTAAATTTGTTGCATATGAAATTCGAATTCTGTTTCAATTTCTTTACTTTTAAAATGGAGAGTAGAATGATTTGCTTCTTTTTGATTTGCTTCTTTTTATGAAATTCGAATTCTGTTTCAATTTCTTTACTTTTAAAATGGAGAGTAGAATGATTTTCTTCTTTTTGATTTGCTTCTTTTTCTTTACTTTTAATATGGAGGGTAGGATGATTTGCTTCTTCTTCTTTACTTTTAATATGAAGGGTAGGATGATTTCCTTCTACTTCTTCTTCACTTTTAATATGGAGGGTAGGATGATTTGCTTCTTCTTCTTTACTTTTAATATAAAGGGTAGGATGATTTGCTTCTTCTTCTTCACTTTTAATATGGAGGGTAGGATGATTTGCTTCTTCTTCTTCTTCACTTTTAATATGGAGGGTAGGATGATTTGCTTCTTCTTCTTTACTTTTAATATGGAGGGTAGGATGATTTGCTTCTTCTTCTTTACTTTTAATATAAAGGGTAGGATGATTTGCTTCTTCTGCTTCTTCACTTTTAATATGAAGGGTAGGATGATTTGCTTCTGCTTCTTCACTTTTAATATGAGGGTAGGATGATTTGCTTCTGATGATTTGCTTCTACTTCTTCTTCACTTTTAATATGAAGGGGAGGATGATTTGCTTCTGCTTCTTTACTTTTAATATGAAGGGTAGGATGATTTGCTTCTGCTTCTTCACTTTTAATATGGAGGGTAGGGTGATTTGCTTTTGCTTCTTCATTTTTAATATGGAGGATAGGAATGATGTTGCTTTGGGAAATCTTGATTTTCTTGCATCTGAGTTATAAAATTTATATTTAAAATATGTCAAAGGTGGCAAAATTAATACACGACGCATATTTATTTAGAATGGAAAGTTAAATTGCATTATGCAAAACATTTTTAATGGATCATTTTCGCTTTCATTATTACGATAATAAATTCAAAAATGATTTATGCAACACTCCGAATTTGTTTAATGTTCGTTCGCACTTATGTTAATTTTTTAGCTCTTTCGGCACTTTGTAACTACTTAAGTATATCATTAATATTTAAACTTAGCTTTACTATCACCGCAAATAATCTTCGAAAATTTCAATCACTATCTAATTAGTTTTACTTTAATGAGTGGCTTTTAGTAACTTTTTTTTTAAGGCGGCTCTTCTTTGATCGAATTTTTAATTCGTTTCGATTAAAATAATTAACAAACTTGAAACTGTTGATTGGCAAATTGCAGAACGTTTTAAAGAAAGTTTCGAGCGAAATTTGTAGTGTTTAAACAATTTTACAGACTAAAATTCATGAGAACTTATGTAAGAGTAAGTTAACGTTAAGAATCAGCGACAGATGGTGGGAACAACTAATTTATCAAAATTTTATAAAATTTCTCTCCTCGAAACAATGTTACGTGATTGCATTAATTAAACATTATACCAGCGAAAATGCTGTAAGTAGATAAATTTTTTCGATTTTTTTAACTACCGATCAATCGATTAATCCCGGATTAATCCGTAAGAGATAAAGATTTGAGGTTGTTAACTCGTAAAGAAAAAGTGTCAAGGAGTAGAGATTGATCGAGTAATTTTCTTATTTTAAAAGTTTTTTAAACGAAAAACTTGAAGGAATGCGTTTAAGATAAAAGATAACTTGATGGATAGGCTAGTTTTCTATCTACTTAAAACGTGCTCGCTTCTTCTCTTTCAAGTTATTTTAATATTTATCCAAATTTTAAATTTTGTAAAGTATTTTTAGTTTTATGTAAGAGCATTTAATCAAGAAGATTAAAATATTTATATATATATATGTATAAATGTAAAAGATGTATACGAAGAAAGAAATGCGTGTATCGCATTTTTACTGGTAAAGAAACTGTCATTCTTTCTATGCTTGACGACAGCATCGGAAGGCAGTATTGTGTCTATGGGAGCCTTCCGATGCTGTCGTCAAGTTATAGATTTCGAAACAAAGACTCAAAAACCATAAATTCGTGGTTTAAGTCTGTTATAAAACAGATGTATCCGTAAATCAAGCGTGTTTTATTGGATTAAGCACAAAAATTCCGATATAGGATAATTTTTTTTGCTTTTTTCATCCGCTTAAGCCAAATCACAAATTTCCTTTATGCTCTGTACGGATGTAGCCAATATCCCCGAAGACGAGGTAGCAGATGTATCGATCCCCCTATTTCTTTTATTGTTTGTCAATATTCGACAGATGTCTGGTAATGTTGCTTCACAAGAGAAAATAACAGAAGGATTTCGACTTTATTAACTGAAAATGACGAGAATTCTCTATAGACGACGTGATTTTGTTCTTGATCGTTCTACACGTAATCTCTTCTGTTACGCTGATAAACACAAAGAGATTGCTAAAGAAAAGTTACGACCGGAATTTGAACAGAAATGTTGCAAACAGTTACAACCATTCATAATTTAATTGCAAGAGATTCGTTAGAAAAAAAAAACAAGAATATCATTATGAATGACGAGAAGCCATTACGCAAGGCAATAGGAATGTTAATAATTATGATGTTGAAAGATGTATTTAAAGAAAAAAATAGAAATTATTACTTGCAAAAAGTTAAAGCAAGCCTATTTTATACCTCAAATGTTAAAATTTAAAGATTCATTCCGGATAAAAGCAAAGATGTAACTTCGTTAACAACAAACGTATCTGGTGAAGGCACAGATTCGGAATAAATATCACTCTTTTATTAATAAAAATAGAAAAGTAGCTGTCAGGATACGCTTCCCTTTCAGATATCGATTCGCTCTTTGCACTTTAAATCGGAGCAGAAACGACAATGGAAGTAGAATGTACTGAGAGATCGACCGCATTTTTCTGCTATTCCGACCAAAACAATCACATAACAGCAACATTCATACCAAATTCTAGAGAAAAATCAGAAGACACTTCTTTAATCTGATATAAAGAGGTATAAACACAATAATTCGACACGAGAAACTCTTTTCTTTTTAACAATACCTATTGTGTAACGCATCAAAATTTGTGTTCGTCATTACAAATTAATTAGTTTTGAATTTTTTGAAACTTTTAATTAAATTCTTTAATCTCATTTTGAATGTTTTTTTTTTTTTATTTTTAATATTTGACGAATGTTATGAACTCTGAATATTTTTAATAGCTGTCACTTCGACTAGATAAATTAAGAATGTAAAGGAAATTTATTAATATACCTTTGATTTTTTGGATTCGATTTTATGGAGAAGATTTAAAATATTTAAAATAAAAACTTTTTAATTGCAATTTTAAATAGAATGCTCTCAATTTTGTGCGGTTTAAAAAGTAAAAAAAAAATATGAAGTAGGAAGGAGTTAAAGAAGCGCAAGACGTTCGAGAACCAAGACGAAAAAACAAAATTTTAAGAGAAAATTGAAACGTGTAAATGTGCAAAAGCACTAGGCAATAAAAAAAAGGAACATTTGGAGAATAGTATATTATTAAAGTAAATGTGCAAAATACTAAAATACAGAAAAGATAAATGTACAGAAAACAATAAAAGAATAAAACATTCAGAACAAAAATTGCAAAAAAACAGTTTTAAATTTTTTATATTAAAAATCGCACTTTATATTGAAAAATTTTTCTTTAATTTCCGGTTAAATAATTTTACTTATATAAAAAACTTTTTAAATTATTTATCCTGTATATTATGAGTAAAAAAAAAACATAAAAATAAGAGTTTAAAAATTGTCGACGGCAAACAAAAATATGCTAAAAAAAAAAAATCTAACAATAATATCGATCAAAATATTTTAAATAAAGTAATCTTCGAAAAAATAAAAAAATAAAAATAGAATCCTCATAATCGCACTGGCAGCACATACAAAATAAATAAAGCTATAAATAAGAAATTGGATCTTTGTTCTGTGCTGTAGATATTAATCTTACAGAAAATGGAACGAGATGGAGACAGTTCTTCTTTTACTGATAATATATAAGATTAAAAAAAGAATTTCAACATTATTTTAGCCTTTATCCTTAATTCTATTTAGATTTTTTTTTCGTTCAGAGATAATTTAGATATATAAAATCGCCGTGAACTTTAATAGAAGGTTTGAAAACTGGTAGTAGAATGCTGTTATGAGATCCGAACGTGTTTATTTGGATATGCAGCTTTGGAAAGTGGTGGTATTTTTTATTTTTTTTTTATTTTTTTTTGCATCGATCGTTAACCAGATCGATATATTCGCGAATAGATTATATAGCTTCGAATCTTTTTTTTCTTTCTATATTTTTATCGCTTCCTCACATATTTTTTTTAATTTAAAAAATGATCAAATTTATTGCCACTACGAGATTTTTATATATTTCTGCGATTAACTACTATCTAAAACTTCGTTAATTAAGTTTATCTAAACTTATTTTACTTTTTCTATTAAACAAACGTATAGGTTCTGCCGAGCGTAATAAGTCTTTTTAAATAAAAATTTTAAGCGTGTTTTCTACCTAATATAAATTTAATTAAAGATCCAGCTATGTTTTTCTTAATTTTAATTAATCGGAGAGAGAATCTAAAATTTTAATTTAAATTTTTTGGTGTTTGTTGGAGTTTTGCAACATCGTTAATCGTTCTCGAATCTTTTGTTTTCGATTAACTCTCATGCAGAAATCCGAAATTCGGAGAAAAAAAAGCGAAAGAAACCACTCGAAAGGATTCAGATTTCTTAGAAAGTAAACAAGCAATATCCTATAAACTAAGAAAAAGAATTTCTAGGAAGAAAAAATACCAAGGAAAAAAAAGAAAATATTCTATAAATATTGGAAAGAATCCAAAAATATATTGGAAAAGTGCAAACCAAAATCTGGAAATCTGATTCAGAGCGAGAATTACTTTTTTTTTTTCCTCTGTTTTATCCGTTTTCTTTGCAACTTTCTTGCGCCATTTTTTCGTGGCATTTTAATAATTTTTACTCATTAAAGTTTGCTAAATATTTTTATCTTAGAAAAATAGCATCAGATGACAATTCTTTCCAGCTCCAATCTTTCTTGCGCCATTTTCTCGTGGCATTTAATAATTTTACTCATTAAAATTTGCTAAATATTTTTATCTTATAAAAATATTTAGCAAAGGATGACAATTCTTCCTGTGGTTTCACTAGTTTAATAATTAACCCAACCGCATCGATGCCAACACTCATGCCTCATTTACAACAGCAACAAAATAATTTTATCATGTTACGTATTAACTCTCAACGACAATATTATAAATTACTCTTACTGCCGATACAATAGACTCCGAGCTAACAAGAAAAATTACTTATTTAGCTCCGAGTCTCTTATTCTACCCGATCGATTTTTGCTAATTTTCTCCGGTGAAAAATAGCAAAAATATGACTTAGTACCAGTTTAAGATGAATTTTTTTTTTTGTAACTCGAATATTAATAATATATTTTGACTGACGAATGGCAGGAAATAATTAAAATGGCCAGATATCCTTCAGCCAACAACGTAAATTAATTAAACAGCCTTAATAACAAAGAACTAATTATAATTAATCTTTCGTTAATCACGTATTATCGAGTAAACATGTAATTAATAAACCCTGTGTACTATTGCTTTCCTAGTAGTAAATCATGACGTTTCTCCTCTAGACATTTCTTCTTTTAATTACGTTTTTTTTATTTTTTGCAGCTTTCTTTAAGATAAATAAAGTTTAATTAATAAATTATAGCCAAGAAGAGAATTCTCCGAGGACTTTGTAACGCAATAAAAATAGAAAAAACTAAATTGCTATTTAAGTTATCGCTATTGTCAATCTTCATTTCTATAGCAGCACTCATGTTGGTTCTCGATAAACGAGTTGTTCTAGAAAACGTATTGTTACAGGTGGAAACTTAATTTACAAAAATTTTAAATCCAATCAGAAATCCACTTTCTCTAAATCTCGTATTCTTCTGTTGTAAGGATTCTCCATTTTTTTTTTTCTGTGCCGCTTCTTAAGGAGTTGTTGCTGTAGTTCCTGAGGATTATTAACATGTATCTTATGTTAGTAATTCTCAGGAACAACAGCAACAACTCCTTCTGCAGAAAATTTCTTATAAAGATATTTCAGTTGATGAATTAGCAATAAATTTTTCTGGTTAATTGATTCTTATTTTAAAGATCCTATGCAGAAACAACAGCAACAACTCGTTCTGCAGAGAATCTCTTATGAAACTATTTCAATTGATGAATTAAATTTGTTGCTAATTCATTAATTGAAAAATCTTTATGAGAGATTCTCTGCAGGAGTTGTTGCTGTTGTTCCTGAGAATCTTTAAAAGTTGCATAAAGATAATTCCGAGAACCTTTAGAAGCTACAGAAGATTCTCTGCAGAAGGAGTTGTTACTGTTGTTTCTGCAATAGAATCATTAAAATAAGAATCAATTAACCAGAAAAATTTATTGCTTTCTGGTTAATTGAGTCTTATTTTAAAGATTCTATGCAGAAACAATAGCAACAACTCCTGCACAGAATCTTCTATAACTTCTCAAGATTC
Organism: Olivierus martensii; assembly: GCA_000484575.1. Lineage (NCBI taxonomy): Eukaryota > Metazoa > Arthropoda > Arachnida > Scorpiones > Buthidae > Olivierus > Olivierus martensii. Next base: position 20,525 of record AYEL01092085.1, on the reverse strand, counting down.
TCTGGAATTCAAGATTATCCTTCTGCAGCTTTTAAAGATTTTCAGGAACAGCAACAACTCCTTCTGCAGAGAATCTCTTATAAAGATATTTCAATCGATGAATTAGTAGTAAATTTTTCTAGTTAATTGATTCTTGTTTTAAGGAGAAATTCGCATTTTTTTAATTTCCAATAATCGTGACCTAATTTTGTCTTATTAGAAAAAATCATTCTAGTTCGACCTAATCTCATTCAGTGAGAATTCCTTCTTGTTGGTTATAAACTAGATCCCAATCTCGGTTCCTACTACTCTTATAAGCTCACTCAGACTAAACTTTTCCAATCTTCTCGGAATCACTTTCCCCATATTGCCACACGAACAATATTTATTGCTAGAAAATCTTTACGCTGCTCTAAACTACCAAAATAATAAAAAAAAAGGTTCGGAACCTTAGAAGAAAACAAATACAGTATACTTTAGAATGGTTTAAAAATATTGTTAACATCTCAGAAAAGGTGGGGAAAAAGTCCACTTAGAAAATAGAAACAAACAAAACTGACCAAAATAAATAACCCGCAATAAGATAAATAGCAGCCATGTCTCATAAAAGTACAGAAGAATGAAGAAGAACAGTTGATGGCACGATTAATCATTTTATCTCCGTGAAAAGTAATAAAATGATGGAAAAGAATATCATTCCAGCTAAGAGAAACTTAAAACTAACCGAATTTTACAATAAGGAGATTAAGTTCTCCCATTTTGAGTTACTTTTCCAAGAAAATTCGTGTTTGTTTATAAAATTCATGGCATTTAAATTATTCTGATATCATTGCTGGAACTGAAAGATGGTAAAAGGGTATACTCAGTGGTTTGACCCATTAGGAATGAAAAAAAGTGAGAAGAGCTAGTAGAAGGGAAAGTGCGAGAAAAGGAGGTAGTTCCTATCAGAAGGAGTGTAATAGGTCACTAGAGGAAGTGAGGGAATTCTGATAATATTCAAATATAAAATCGAATTAACTAGAGTAGTACTGTATCAGACATTCTAGTTGTTTTTTCCAGGATACATAATTCAACAGGCAGCGACTCGTAAACGTTGCAGGAAGGTGAATTAAACTGATTACTATCTGTATAATAACGATAGGATTCTGTAACTTATTTACTTTATATTAATACTGTCATTCAACTGACACGGTATATTTATCAAACTCTTGTCAGTTCATTATTAAAGGTAACGGGATTCAAACCCGAATCGCACAGTAATTCATCATTCAGTTTTGAAACATTATCTATAATTTTTAATAAAATAAATTAAAATAAAAATATTAAATTTTGAAATGTTAGCTGCTAATTATTGTATAAATGACTATAACATTTATATTTCCCTATTTATATACAGTTAAACATGAAACTTTTCTTGAATTTTCATTTATAAAATTAATTTGTTTTTCTCTTTTCAAACTATTGCAAATATATCTCACAGACAATGTTTGAAATATTATGTAACAAACAATATTTGGCAATATTGTCTGCCAGACATTACTAGCAAGACTGGAAATATTAAAGAAAATTTATGTTGTCTACAGTTGTGAATTTTCTTTGAAGAACTTTCCAAATGTTTTAAACTGTTTCAAAATAGTAAATGGTAAGAAAATGAAAATTCCATATCCATTTTTAGATTTAAGCTATTTCACAATCAAAGTTGTTAATAATAATATCTAAAATTAAATTTAACGTAATTATTAAATGAGAATATTCTTGATTACTTACTTATTACGCTAAGAATTGTCTCTAAAAATCCCATAACTAGTGATTTATCTTCTTTCGCAACACATCTGGAAAGCAGTAAAACAATTTTATTAGTTTAAAATAACGTTATGTTTTATTATTATTATTTATTTATTTGAATGAAAGAAAACTTTGATAAACTAAAAAGGGAAGATCTCTGTAGAAGGAGGATTACAGGCATTAACAAATATAGGAACAGTACAAAAGTAAAAGAAGTTACAGGAAACATAATGGAGTCAAAAATTACAAGAAATCAAATTTTATCGAAGATAGTAATAATGAAGTTTACAATATTGTAGATACAAGGGGTTAAATAAGTTGTGGAATATTAATTGAAGTTGATGTCTTGAAAAGTTAATTGCAGACACTATTTCATATTTTGTGCGATCGTAATTTAACTTATTACTGTTCAGGAAGAGGTGGAGAATGTCGAAACTATCAGCATTACAAACTAGACAGCATCTTGGAGGTATAAGAAGGAGATGATTTTTTATTTATAACAGGGGATGCTGGCATCACAAACTAGACAGCATCTTGGAGGTATAAGAAGGAGATGATTTTTTATTTATAAAAGGGGATGCTGTTAAGTTAAGTTGCAAGATTAGTTCTTTTTGATGATAATTGAGGTTACTGTTTATACATACCTGTATAATGATGGATGGAATCCGAAGAAAAAATAAGATGATACTAGTGATGGAAAGAGGAAGAGATAAAGTGTCCTCAAGTTTTGAGTAATTTAGTACATTGAGAGTGAGGAAGTCTTGGATTTCATTCTGGTTGATATTTATGGTTAACAGAGAGTCGAAACAATAACCATAAGATCGAAGCAGTTTATCTGTTATGTAGGTACCAGTTCAGGTGGTTAAACGGGAATTGGAAATGGAATTTAAGATATAGCAAACATTTTTGAGTGGTTGATTTAGATTGTGAAATGATGTTTTAATATAGATTAAAATGTTTTTTTAGAAATTTTATATGTGAATTCTATCCAATTCTAGTCGGACTGAACGATCTAACTTAAACAGTTTTCGGATGAATAAATGTTGCAATTTTACTGACAGTCAATTGATTAGTAGACCATATTGGTCTGGCAGAACTGTAGGTGTTTAAAGATAATGGAATCAAAAATTTTAAAGACTACTTTAATATTGTGATTTTTCATATGGGATAGAACTAAGATTAAGCTGGATATCATCATAGAGCATTGATTTAGTTTGTGAATGGTTAGTTTTCTTTCATTCATTCGGTCATTATTGTTTATTTTAACTTTGTAAAATTAGTTCGTGCTTACCTGAATAACAACAAAATTTGTATAATATATGAACTTGATGTTACTAATTTTCCAATGGCGAAAACCGAGAGAAATGGAATAATCATATTGCACTCATTAGTACAATATCCTTTATTAACAAATGGTTGTAGTCCGTACTTGATACATTTGCAATCTGTATAAACCTAAACGATAACAATTAATTTTAGAAATATTAATGACGTTTAAAAATAATTAAAACGAATAAAATTACCCAACTGTTCCGTTGTAAGAACTACAGCCAGCAAAACATGGAGAAAAATATGTAGATTTCCCATCAGCAGCACATACAGGTTCAAAAACATTTGTTGTGCACTTACAATCTGTATTGCAGTGATTCTGAAGATTTAGCCTAAATTAAGTGCAAATTGATAATATTTATATATTTCATTTGCTTAAAAATTCATGAAAAATTTATTCATTATAAAACCGCACTTGCTATCTAAGAGAGATGTATCTGGCATATTTAAACCTGGACAGCCCAATACCATCGCTACCAGGAATGTAATTAAGCTGAAAAATTCTACTGACAGCAAATAATATGTTAAATATTTGGCTCTCGGTCTAAATTTATGGATGATTATGGCTCCAATCATAATTCCAACTTGTGTAGCAAAAATTCCGGTGGGACCTGCAAAATTTAAGAATTTAGAATGCTCATCAATGCTTTTCAATGTGTATTATATTTCTGCTCAACTTCCAGAGTTAATTAGGCCTGAAAAATTATCATTTTTTCATAATTTGAAAGTCATATTCTCATAATATTTTCATAATAAAAATTTTTAATTTATTTTTTTTAATTTAAACCATGAGAAGATTTCCATAAAATATTTCGATATGATAATTTGGGTCTTATCAGTGTTTTTTCTCGATCAATTACAGAAAATTGATGGCATGATTTCTAAAAAAATTAGCATATCTTTACAAAGTACATATCGTGCTGTGTAATATATAAATATATACAGGGTATCCTAAAAGTTATATATCTCGAAAATTAATAGGAATACAGGAAAATGGGGTTAAGACAACAAAATAGCTTTATTTCAACACAAAAGTAGGGATATTCAGTGAGCAGTCTCGACATGGCGACCGTTGATATCTCTATAGCTCAAAGTGATGCAGTGTTCCTTGAAATTTCATCTCTAATTCATGAATAGCCTCATCTGTTGGATTTGCTTTTGAAATTTCCTCTCAAAATTCCATTTAATTTCCATGGATTTCATACCTTTGATCTTGCATGTTACCATAAACACTCGTTCTTCTGTAGTCAATGCTGCATTGCTTTGAGCTCTGTAGAGATACCGACGGTCGCTATGTGGTGACTGCTCACTGAATATCCCTACTTTTGTGTGGCACTTACTTTGAAATAAAGCTATTTTGTTGTTTTAACCTCGTTTTCCTGTTTTCTCATTAGTTTTCGAGATAGATAGTAACTTTTAGAACACTCTGTATTTCAGGCATATTAATTCATATGGCCCAGGCGACCGGATGGCCAAATGGTAACATGTTGGCATTCCACGCAGGAGGACCCCGGTTCGCGTCCCAGGTCTGGCAACTCCTGAAAAGTTTTTTCGAGGTTCTGGGCTCGGCCCGGCGATCCCCGTCCTTCACAATCCGGCCCCTCTCTACGGGTATGAGTGCAGCCTATGGTTGGAACTGGCTCCGCCCCTTATTAATCTCCCTGATTGGAAAGGGGCGTAAAAATGCAAAAAAAAAACTGCATATAACCCTGTAGTGCATAATTAACAAGTTATCATCTCATGTTATAATTTCGATCTCTTAGTACAGACTTGAAATATAGTAAAATTTTATTCGGGATTTTTTTTTTTAATTTTAAGCAACGTATATTTTAAAAAAGGTTTGTTGAAGTTTGTAGATCTGAATTGTTCACAAATAAAAAAACATTCGGAAGTTGAACAATGACTATATTTCTTTGGTTTCTTACCACTGAACAGATTCGCTTCAGAAGCAGCTTGGCCATATTGAGTTTCTACATATCTTGGTACTGTTATATAATATCCCAACATGCTATTATATCTACATGCTGCTGCTATAATATGACATAATAAAAATGGATTCTTTATAAGACGATTCAACGCTCTTGAGAAATCTGAAAAATAATAAATTGCCATTAAAAGGATACATTTTTTCATATTGAATAAATTTATTACAGTTTATTTATACAAACCTCTAACAGTTGTGCTGCTGGACGTTTCTTCGATACATTCCGGATTGTTTTTCTTTAAATTTCGAGGAAATAAAAGTAATAAAAAGGAAAAAAATAATAAGATGATACCAAAAATAATGAATCCTAGCCACCAAGCTCCAATCCATCTGGGATCGTTTCTGCTGAAACCGGGATCATCTAGGAAGAACAAACCAACAGAACTATTTATTTTAAATTTAAAACCGTATCCTCACTTTTTAATTTACTCACCAAAGGGATTTTCGTAATATTTTAAGCAGACAGATGCTAACAGATAACCGAATATCGCTCCTAACAACCTGAAAGCTCCAAGTATACCTATTAATTGTTATAAATAATATAAAAAAATTAATTATATTTATGGCATAAAATATCACAATAAAACTTTTATATTTTCAATAAAATTTTCAAAGGAATAAATAAATAACGTTTATTAAAAACATGATTTTACACCTAGATGGCAGCACCGGTAACAGAAGGCCACACTTTTGCAGCCGGCACAATATATTCTATTGTATTGTTAGTATCGCTTTTTTAAGTAAATCCTATAAGTTTTCTTTAAAAGCGATACAGTATTTAACAATATAATATACGGTTCGTGACCAACTCGGCCTTCAAACTACATGTAATATTAAAATAGATAAATTAATAGAATGTAACAGGAATTAAAAATTTTAAAGGACAAGAACATAAAATCTAATTGTGAAACAAAAACGATGTAACGATAACTTGGAAAAAAAAAATACCGAATAAATCAATACAGAAAATCAAATATACTCACGGGGAATGGAGACAATTTACACCTTGAAATCGAAATGCATTTATTCATTAGAAAATAAAGGATTTTTTAGCTGTTGTTGTTTGAAGGCCGAGCTGGTTAGTTAAGAAATAGACCAGAAGGAAACTATAAACAAAATAGGCCACGGACAAAAATTGTAGATAATATACAATATAACGAGTTTAAAAAATTTAAATTTAAAATATAAGATTAATTTTTATTTATAATCCATTTTATAAATCATGCGCTAATAAAACCATTTATTTTATATACATAAATCTGATGATAGATGGAATTTTGATTGCTTACTATATTTTACTATAAAAATATTAAATATTAGTTAAATTACTTCATAAATCATCATCATTTTTAGTTCATTATATGAAAGTGCAAATTATATTTCTAAATAAATTTTTATTGTTTTTCATTAAAAACAATAAAAAACTATCATTAAAAACTATTAAATGAAAACAGTATTGTAAGACTACGTCACAAATTACGTAATATGAAGTCACTGAATTCAAACGTTTATTCGCATTATATAAAATTGCAGGTAAAATGTTTCTCATTATGATATTATCACAATAATAGTCTCTTAAAATTTCTGTTACTGAAACAATTTAGATAAAATCTTGCCTTAAATATGTCAATAAAAATTAGGACAACTAAAAAACAATTAAAATTAAACATACTATCTATACAGTCTTTCTTTCTAAGGTACGTTTTTCACACTTTTTTTAAACAACAAAGCAGGAAAAAATTTCCCGAAGTATAAAATAATGAGAAAAGTAATTTAAGAAAATATTTTCTTTGTCAATCGTACAAAGAAATTAAAATATTTTTACATTTTTGTTTTTATTATATATTATTGATGTGGTATTGTTATATAAATCCAACTCAGTTTAATCATATCAAATTCAATTAATATTAATAAATATAGATTTATAAATTAATATTAAAACCTCCAGATCAGAATTCTAGTGATCTCAGTTCCAGTAGAAGAAATTTAGTGCAGCTTAAAAATAGTGATGCTCAATAATTTATTTAAATTACTACAAATTGCAATATTTTTATAAGTAACTTTAGATTTCTTCAGTTATTCTAAAATCATAAAAAATATATTATTTTAAATATTTGAAAATAATTAAAATAAAAAATTATTTAAAAGCAAAAACAGCAATAGCGGAGATGTTCAATATTAGCAATAGCGGAGATTGTTCAATATTAGGTTTTAATTTTAAACTCGTTATTCATAATTTTTATTAATGATAACTCGGATTTCAATTGCAAAAACTAAAATAAATGTCATTAAAAATTATTAAAAGTAATTACTGTATTTTATTTATTTACTTTGTCATTAAAGAACTTTTAGATAATTTTGCTAACAATTTTGCATATAAAATTTAGCGACGTTTCAGTTTATTTTTTTTTAATTTTTTAAAATGTGTAAAAATTATAAATTTCATTTTAATTCACTCGATTGTAGGTTTTCTTTTCATTATAAAGAATTATCAATAATTATTTTTCTTTTTTAATTAATTTTCCCAGAAATAATTTAAAATATTTTACATTATTGGAGAACAATCTAAAATAAGAGTAATTCGGTTGATTTATTTTTAGATACTTTATAGATTTCGTTGGATCGTTTGTCTACATAATTCATTTAAACTGTCTCACTTACATTCAATAGTGGTATTCATTTGATTACTGTTACTACTGAAAGTTTTCTATATAATTATAAGAATTCCTATATAAAAAGTGTCGATTTAAATAATTTTTTTAATATTTAAAGATGATTTCTGCGTATTAAACAATCTATTATTAGTGAATTTCTTTAATGGCTTAAAATGCAACTGTTTACAATTTCGATATCCATGTAAACATATAACTCAAAAGATTATTAGAAACATTTTAAGTACAGATTATAACTTTCTAAATATCTGTAAGATATTCTTAAAGTAAATGTTTATTCTCTATAGTTAATCATAATAATCTTAATATAATATTTAGCTAACGATTAATCTTTAGAAAAAGTTTGTTATTAAAATTAATAGATCTATAATATGTATAAATTTTTAAACAATTATACCATATAGTACTGTATTTAATGCTAAAGTAAAGTAATTAAAAGTGAAAATCGATATTAAATGTTAGTCTAATTGCTTAAAACAATTACTAAAATTAATCTAGGTGTTTATCTTTCGCAAAATATCAATCTATGAATAAAATTTGATTAAATAAGTTGCTTTAAAAATTATTGTTTCCTTTTATTTATAGATGAAACTGAAGGCAATAAATGACGATAAAAATTTTTATTTAAAGTTAAAATGTGTATAAAGAAATAAATGACGAAATTCGTTACATTATATACCTAATAAATGGCACCATTTGCTATATTTTTAGTTCATCCTATTATTAAATATTGGAAAACTTTGCAAGTTTGACTGCAGAAAGAATAATGACAGCGATTATTCAAGTAAATATGGATTTTTAGAAATATTCTTTACTTGTAAAATAATAATTTTTACGCTTATTTACTCTTCTATTCTCTGCATAATATTTTTAAGAGTTGCAGTTTAAAAGAAATAATTATCTCATTATTAGAAACTTCGTTAAACTTTCAGAAATTTAATAACCAGAAGAAAAATATCCTAATTTTCCTAATTTTTAATAACGATAAAAGGAAGTTAATCACACAAACTAAAAAGATTATTTATAATAATAATAATAAAAAAACTTTAAAAATAGAATGAAATATTGGAAATGCTTACTCACCCAGATACATGGGAGAATTTTTTTTCTTTACATTATCGTCAAGATAAGGTGTTCCTATTGTGTAAAAGGCGGTCGAACCAAATCCCTTAAGAAAACTTCCTAGTATAAAGCACATAACAGCTGGTAGTGTAATTGATTTTTCATCACATTCTTTCGTTTTGGGTCTGAAGTCACAAAATTCTTTTTCTGTAGAATTTCTGTTCCAAGTTAAGTCAGAATCGGTAAAGTGACTGGCAGTTCCATAGACAAAGTAAGGAATAGCGGATATGAAATAACTAATTACTACAATGAACATGCCACCAGCTATCCATCTCGGTCTGTTAGCATTTGCTTTACCACCGTAATATCCCACCAAAACACTCGTAATAATTGGACTGATGTTATCGGCAATAAGTATTAAGCCTGTTATTTTGCTCTTGAACGAGTATCGTTTCTCGATAGTCGATAATATACCCGCTACGTACGCAAAATATGCTCCTTGAAAGATTCCCACAATGCAAAATATGACCAAAAATGTTTTGGGATTGGCAAAACGTTGTAAGCAACGTGGTTTCCATCTGCCTAATCCACATTTCGTACTGTCATCGTTATTTCCTCCTACGAAAACGGGAGTGTATCGTTGTGGTTGTTTGATCATGTTCAAATTCTGTAAAAAAATAAATACATTAGAAAATGTATTAACCTGATCAAACTCGTCTAATAGTTAGTTATCATAAAACTTAATGACGTTTTGCAATTGAGATAAGAATTTATCTGTAGAGACTGGATTGTCAGTGAACTTTGCTTCTTTCTATATAAATATCAAAACTCGAATCAGGTTTTCAGTTTGATGTGCTAAAAATATTATTAAAAAGATTTATAAATATGCAACTATCACTATATTTTACTGTATATATCTTAAGTTCGTTTTAATAATAAACTTATGAAGAAAGAAAATATATTGAAACTGTCTTCGTTACTGATTGCAGAGTACCATTTAGCAACGAAATTAGGTTGGGAATAATTATGAATAAAAATTGTAGCTATTTTATTTATTAAAGATAAATAGACAAGATTGAATTGACAACTTTCATCAACTTTTAATTATACTTTTCATGTTTCTAAATTTTTATATGGATAAAATTTGTTAAGTATTGCTTTATGATTTTACAATATGATCTGATAATATTAATTTTCCTCTAGATAATCCCAATATCAATAGATTTTATCATCTAATGATATTAATTAAAAGAGAGAATTTTTCATCATATTCCATAAAAATAATTTTTATTCGTCTTTGAATTTTATTGAATTTTTTTTTATCATCACAGTGAAATTTTCTTACAATTTTCATGTCTTTTACTTCAATTAAATTTACTACGCTTTAATTTCCTAAATATTTTTGCTATTCACATAACTTGTCCAGTTTAATATTTTGAAATTGTGAAAATTTTTCGTGAAAAGTACCGTAAAATAATATAAATATAAATTATTATAGTAAGAAAATAATGCCTGATAAAAATATGGTGTGATAAGAAATTTAAAATTATTAAGAATATTAAACTAAGAATAACAAAATTTAATACAATATTATAATGCGAAATACCATAAATTTTAATGATAAGATTCTATAGGGCCTATATGTAGATAACTTCTTTACAATCTAAAACAGTCATCAGTATTTGAATCTATGTCTATATCAAGTTTATATAAAATTTTATCAGCTTAATTTACTAATACATCCATGCTTTTCATGATTTTTAAGTTATCACTAACTGTATAGTATTTTAATGGTAAGTGTTGCGCAAATAAATTCAATGCTTATGATTTTGATAAATAGAATAAAATAACATGAAACTTTTTAAAAAATAAATCTTAATTTTTATTAAATATAAACAAAAGCAAATAACAAAATAATATATATTTTTTCCATAATAGCAAATTCTATTACAGGTGTAATTGTTGAAATATTTTTTAACTACAGAAAAGATAAAATTTTCTAACATCACTGGTTTTATATGCCGAATTACAAAGTATCAGATTATAGAAAAGTACCGGATTACATGGATTATACTGCACAAAATTTCAAAATTTTCGAGTCCAGTAGGGTTTTATTTTGAAATCCGAACCGAGAGGAATCTTATTTTGAAACTTGACTCCATTCTAGTTTTGAACAGATCACACATCTCTAATAAAAATATAGAATCTAGGATATGTTTGTTCATCTCAAACACATTTTTTGATAAAATTGATACAAGGTTTCTATCTTAAATTAATTTCAAAATAATATAAAGTAGTATGGTCAAAATGTAGAATATATTTTTCATTCAGAATAAGGTAACTAGATTTTCTAATAATAATTGGGAGAAAATATCTTTTGAAAAATAAAGTTTAAGAAGTTTTCAAAAAGAAATCGAAAAATATCAATTTTAATATTACTGTATAATATTTCAGAATATTCTTAACTTTTGCAAATATTTTGCTAATTTAAAAAAATTTCATTTATTCCAATGAAAATTTATAAATTTCATTATTAAATAAACTTGCTTAGTTTCATAATATTGTGGTGTTCTTTATTTGGAGGCCAAACGTACTCTACCCTTAAATACAGGTTTACATCTCCAACGATTGCAACTCGGTCCCTATTTTCCCCCAGATGCATCCGATTACCGACACTGGACACTCTCAACCCACCATCTACTGAGTACTAAATCAATCGCTCCCCCCAACACAAACAAAATGCACCTGTTACAACAATATAATAAAGCACATTGAGAGTAAATAGTATTTTCAATAATACTTCAAGACATTTTTAATAATTTTAATCAAATTTTTATTACTTTCAATTCTCATAAATTTTTTATGAGATAAATTTATGTTAAATTCGCATAGAATCAATACAATTGATGGTTTTTACATTTAAAACAGTTTCATACAAACATACAAACAAAACAATTTCATACATACAAACAAAAACAGATCAGTATTGACGAAACTTTTTTGTTTGTGCGCTAAATAAACAAATTTAGTGAAAGGTGTATGCAGCGTTACTTGTTGGTAGTTAATGGCGTAATGCACAAAACTTTGCATTATATAAATGAAAAATGTAGTCGACCGAATGGCAGCAATGGAAACGTGCTATATTATACCTCCACCCTGTGCTTCCAGAGTTTTTTCTGAAACAATATAAGCCAAGCTTGTTGAACCAACATCCTCCACTGACTGCTGATCCCATCAGAGGCGTGGGTGTTCTGTGGCGGGCAATAAAATGTTTGCCTGCTTCGTACCCATAGGGTGGAAAGCTGCATTAAACTTCATAGAATAAAAAATATGAAATTTAACATTATTCATTCACTAATAAATTAATACCGAATTAAAACTGTATGCTGCAAACTATATAAGAGATATTAGAAATTCCAATAAACATGATTTTTTCTATTGTTTATTCCAAAAAATTTCGCCTTACAATTATCCTAATATAATTCTTTTATTTTTTATTTACAATAAAAATAGCATAATTTTTCCTCTTATATTTATAAAAGGAAAAATTATCTTAATAAATACAGTGAACACAAATATTCATAATAATTATTTATAAACATAGTGAGCCAAAGATTTTCAACTAAGTTATATTTTTTACAAATAATTATAAAAGGAAAAAATTATACAAAATTTTTTATAATGTAAAAAATATAACTCGTGGAGTGGAAAACTGGCTCACTATATTAGTGACAACTGATGACTGTCACCAATAGATAATTTGAAGATAACATGGAGATGTTAGCTGATTATTAAAAGCATATTTATTTATTTTTGTTGTAATAATATTAGACTCTTTTAAAAATTGGCCATTACTGCATTAGATTACTAAATATTTTCTATATTTGGTGTAAGCACTGCATAGTGAACTTTTGCTATTCGATTCCTGAATATATATCTGACATTCGTTTTAAATATTTTAAGTATTTGATTGATATATTTCGAGCAATCGCCAAAATACTGAATAAGGCAGAAATTCATTTATCTGATTCAAGAACTTGGGTTAATTGTGTCGAATTTTGACAAAAAAGGTAGATATAGAAAAAAAATCGTAACTATGTAAGGGTAGTAGAGTAATTATTGTTTTGTGAGAAATTCCCATTGAACAAGAATGCTAGAAAGTGCAGAAAACATATCCACAAGAAACAGTGTTTCCAATACTCACAAGGCAACCAGACAGATTAATAATTGACCAGGCACATTTTTTTCATAATCATATCTCATTTGCATAGCAGTATGTGCCAGGTAAATTAATTTGTATATCTGTTTGTTCCCAATTCAGTGTAATTGTGGCTATCAAAGATGTCATCTGTATCAGAGAAAATCTTTGATGGCCTAGTCACTGTCGATATTCACAGATGACAGTTGAGCTGAATAACGATGTGACATTTAATGATGCAGTGATGTTTGAAAAATAATATGAGTGATTTATTACACAAAATAAATAAAATGTGATGCAGTTTTTCATAAAACAGTGTGGAAAAATTCGATTTTTCACATGGAAATGTCAGTATATTTGCGATTTCTCGGACATACGATAAGAAGAACACAAATAGCTTTACCTAGTCTAGATTCCCTTGTTTATCTAACTCTCTCTTACCTCTTATATACAGTACTGGATAATCAAGTTTCGATGTATTCTTTCCAAGCTACTATTACACAGGAATAATAAACAAAAAGTTTGTTTCACAAATTCTGAAGTTTTTAAATTAAAATTCTATTTAAACACATTGATCGTAGCAAGATCTGATAAAGAATTATAATAAATTAATATAAATTGGCTACAAAATTTAAAGCATATAAAATATAATATTAATTGCGGAAATTTTACGAAATATATATTTTTTCCATTTGTCACTGATAAGAGTTTTTATCTTTTACTTTATATTCTTGAAACCAATAACAAAGATGTATCATAATAGCATGATTTTTGTTGAAGTAATGATTACTAAGTAAATTGATACGGAACAAAATTCATACAGAATACTTAAAAATATACGTTAAAAATATCATAAATGCTACTTCGAACTAGCCGGGTTGCCTGAACATTTCTGACACATAAGTTTCATCTGCTTGAATTAAGGCTGCTCATAGCAACTGTTACGAAGCTGCGACATCATTATTTTGAAAGAATGTCTTATTGTTAACACGTGTTTTGTGCATAATTGCGTCATCTATCAGATGGTGTTATGTAAAGATGATGCCATTTTTGGTGTCCTATAATCCATTCCAGAATTATTATACTAAATCTTACTATATTTCATTTCAATGGCAAACGTTCCCTGGCAATCCAAGATCTATATTTGAGCAAAAATCTGAAAAATTGAACATACACTTTCACTGCGATTTAAAAATATTCCGATTTAGGTAAGTTGGTATTGAGTGGCCAATATCGCCAAAAACCATGTTGGCCATTCAATACCAAGAGAAACTTTAGACGTGCAGCCGAATTTTCAATATCCTTTCTCCAATTCGTATGAAGAAATGATTGTTAGATATGGCCTTTTATTATTATAGATTTTATTAAAAAGCACTAATGGAGAAGATATGATTTTGGGAAGGAAAAATATCTTAACTAATATATTCTCGCTACTACTAATTAAAATATTAGAATAGTGGAAAGGATGAGTTAAGAAACAGACTGTATGACTATGGCATAGAATTTTTTTTTTTTTAAATTTAAATAAAATTTTATACTTTTTCTATTTTCAATTGCTGAAATGTAAAAAAGATGATATATAAAAAATACTAAAAGTTAAGATATTTATACATTAAAAAAATTCAGAACACCGGAACAAAATTTAGAAAATCAGGACATATCCCGGGAAACCGGAAGGACAGCCTTAACTTAAGATTAGTAGTGAGAAAAAAGTTTCAAATAAGAACTAACAACTACTGAAAAAATTATAATCTTGTTGATATTAAATTGCTATGAAAAAAAAAATGACCTATAAGAATAAAATTTCGAAATTAGATTATTGCAGCTTAGACCTAAATTATTTTTTTACACAACAGAGATTTATAATTATTTCAATAAAAAAAAAGAAAAAGATGTATTTACTTAATAGCATTGACAAGATGAAAACCTTACAAAACTGCTTAAATAGCTAGAAGCAGAATTTTCTAAATTACAAACATCAATGATCTTTTCATTTTTGATAACACGTAAGAAATTTTTAATGAATTATGCTATAAATACTCGAGAAGATAAACAAAAAATGAATTTTCGTTTATTCTTACATCCTATAACAAAGAACATTTTAACTTATTAAACTTATTTTTTTAATTAAAAATTAATATTTCTCGAAAATAGATAAATAAAATTTTAATGGCTTATATAACTTATTTATTTTTTTTATTATAACTCGACTAGAAAGTATTTGCTGATGTCAAAGAACTCCATTTTCAAAATAGATATACAGTGAAAGAGAAACTTGTCAATGTGTCACTCATTTTCATTGATCGTTACTGGTCTCTGACCAAGTTTAAGGTCCCCGTATTGAGCAACAGCGGTTCGCTCTAAGGTTAAGAAATCGAAAACAAAATTGGAATTTTTACCATTCAAAAATAGTATTACGATTTAACTAATTACAGTACATTATAATTAATTAAATTATAAATGATTTTTATTTTTTCCAAGCTTGATTATTAGGAATTTAATTGTAAGTTTGATTTTTTTATATTGTTATTTTGCAATAGATTAGATACCTGATCCTGATTTTTCCTATTTAAAAAACTGGATTAGATACCTAAATAAGAATTAAAAATCAATCAGGATTTAATTAAATATATGTGCAAAGCTTAGTTCTATGTGTTTATCAGGATGTTTACATGTTTTCTGGATGTCATCGTACTGTAACATGAAAATTAACCAAGAAAATTGATAATTTAAGAGTTAAATAATTAGCTGCTTATTTATTCAGAATAATGTTTAACAGCATAAATAAAATGACATTAAAATCAAATTTAAATGGCATTTTTAACGTTTCATACTGTAAACCCATTTATAACAGCACAAGCTACAAGAATCACATTAATAGTGCAAATTATACACAAAAAAAATTGTAAAAATCTATACGAAATATAAAAAAACAAGAAGAATTAATTTATATAGTTATAATAAAAAATCAAGGAAAGCAAAAATATTACAAATTTTAAGTAATTTTGATTTTAGACATCAAGAATGCATTCTACGATTGAGAATTGATTTAGAGACCGCATTCAAATAAACAGCTTAGTATAAACAAGAGCACAGATAATATTCCGCTTGAAAGAACGTTCACCTCGATTTATGTAGTGATAAAATGTAAAACTCATTTTTGTACGCACAACAAATAAACGTAAATAAACTGTAGCAAGATTCTAGCTACGTACTTTACTTGTATCTATATTAACTTATTTCAACAATAAATAATTTGTACTAGGATGTACAGCACATTATAAAATTGGCAGCATTTTCTAGAAAATCACATATTTTTAAAAGTATAATTCTAATTAATTGCCATTTAATTTAATTTTAATTTTATTCAAACGATAAAGTAGTAAACGTATTCATTTTATAATAAATAATTAATCAAACATATTTAGTAATTTTTTAAAAGAATTGAAAAAAAAAATTATTTGTTAGAAGTTAGGCAATTAACTATTTTCTCCATTTATATTGCAATTTATTTAATAGATAAGATGAAAAATATCAAAAGAAACAACATTTTATACTACTACCGAGTATACTTCTGCTCTCCTAACCATAAAACTTGAATTTATTTTTAAAAGAAACTAATGAATTATAAGTAAGCTTAAGTGAACAATGTTCACGGTTAAGAAGAAAGGAAACTGTTAAATTTGAAGAATGAGCATTAAAGTAGGAAGTTCACGATTAAAAAAAACATTTTACAGCATTTTTAAAACTTTGCGAGTGTGGACTGTTCGTATATTTCTTGTAATGGCTTTAGAGAAAATGAATTATTTGTAATTTGAACATTATTAGATTAATACGAAAATCAAACTATTATTTGTTGCTAGTTTGCATGAATTAGACAGTAAATAACGTAAGTAAATCTACTTTATACAATTATCATGTTTTTTTTGAGAAAGAATTATCATCATTTTATGATAGTTACATTTAATCGATAATTATATTATTCTCAGTCATTCTGAGCGAATTGAAGATAGTTAGATCTACTTAGTACTTATTTTCCTTTGAAATTTGGTGACAATGTAATATATTTAGGTCATCGAAGATTAACAGAATTGAAATTATGTATATGTATAATAACAACCCAAAAATGCTGAATTCTAAATGAACATCTGCTTAAAATTTATTTATTTATAAAATTTTAAAGCAATATTTTCATTTTAAAATTAACTTAAAGTAATTTAATAAATTCCTTCCATGTTTTGAATATACACTTTTAAAATTATTCTTTATTTTACAGGATTACTTATTCTTTTATGAAAAAAAATTATTAGTTAATATCACTAAAAATTTATATTATAAAAAAGTTAACACTATATTAATTTTGAAAAATCGTGTTTAATTGCTAAAATAAACTAAAATTTGCATTTTTCATATTCGATGTTTCTTAACATTCATTTAATTATTATTCATTCATGTAATCTAGCATAAAGTAAAACTTTATGTAATAATTGATATAATATTCAATAATATAATCAGATCAAACCTGATACTTACTGTCATGTTGCGAATTTTGTAACTTAATATATCTTACAGTTTTACTTCTAATTAAGTAAATATGAGGAATTTTAAACAAATGCCCGGCTTGCTTTAAACAATACTTCTTAGTCACTTAAATCATTCTTTTATTACATTAAATAAGTATAAAGCAATGTTATACAGTATGATTTTCGATGCCCAGATTGGCCAATAATTTAACTATTTTCAAACGATTCAGTTAAATTCTTCCAGTTACTTTTCAAGGACTTTTTTTTTATTTAAAGATTTAAAGTTTATTTGAATTGTTAAATTCGATTTGTAGCTTTTTCGTGACTGATAATTGATTTTTTACATAATAAAAAAACTCTAGAAAGGCATCAGATATTGGTTATTAATTATGCAATTTTAAGATGATTTAGTGTATTTAATCTAAATGATGAAATGTTTGAATTTTCTTATCTGTTTTTTATCAGTTTTAGATTTATTTTTTAAATTGTTAAAGATTTTTTATGCTCTAATTTCTAGCATATTGAATTTTTTATTATTCAGTAGGAAGTATTTTATATATTGTAACCTTTTATTTAAATAGTTATACAAGCCACGTAAAATGATTTATAATATTCACGTAATAAGTGATTTACGTCAGAATAATGCTTTTTACGTAAGTAATATTTGTCACAAATCATTAAAAGACAGATGTAGTTAGGAAGATAAAAATTCATAATGTTATTGCATCATAAGCACTCAATTTTTTTAGAGATATTTTACAATACAGTACAGGTACTCCTCACTTAACGACCTACCTGTTTAACGACTTCTCGAACTTACGTCCGAGCTTAAGACAATTTTTTTTTTATGGAATATTTAGTTTTTGCTCATACGCATCGCTTACGACTTTTGTATGTAATTTCCCCGCACTCGTAGTTTGGAAACAAACTGAAGAAAAATACTGTACTTTGTGCATAATTATGATATAAATTTTTAATTTTGAAATTTGTTCCAAATATTTTAATATAGGAACAAGTTTTTTGCTTACCGACCAATTCGTTCTACGACCGAGTCGTGAGAACGAAACCCAGTCGTTAAGTGAGGAGTACCTGTACCATTTAAGAGAAAAATGTTATATTTGCATTAAACGCACAGAATACTTCTCTTGAAGATGGTCAAAAGTGAGATAGAATAAACATACAATATGTTTTCAATGAATATTATTGATAAAGTTGATTTAAAAACTGATGTCATAAATTAAATTTCTCATCTTGATGAATGTGTTATATTATTATTAGGTTATTATTATAATGGAAAATTTTAAATTATGAATTATAATCGAATTAACTAAATTATTACTTAAATTACTATAAATTATATTTGAAATTTTTATAAATTTAGAGAATTTTTCAGTGCAAAGAAAGTCATTTGAAATGAGAAGTTACTTTCATCAAAAATAGCAAATGCCTAATTTTTTGCAGAACTCTTGCTTATTAGATTAATTTAAGAAATAATAATTCTGTATTTTAAAAATTTATTCAAATATTATTGATAAATATAAGAAGGAATTTATAAAATGCGAAATTAGGAAAATTAAGATAATTCAAATACAATAACTTAAATTCTGTACGTTTGAACTTGATATTTTAATTCATAAAGAGCATTGATTTTTATTTTCTTTGATGCGATAATCTTTCGAGTGAATGCAATTTATCTTTGATGCTTGTTCAAAAACCAATGTATTATATTAAATTCACTACTAGAAGTTATCCAATTATAGATCGAAGATACAAAAAAACATGCTTCGTTTATTTTCTTAACCTTAACTTCTGAAATGTTATTGATTGCATTTTTCTCTATAAAAATATTTGTATAGAGAAAAATGCTACATGAACATTATATGATATACTGTAAATCTCTTGTTCTTGATTCATTTTTGTCAAATTTGTTTACATTATTAAATAAATAATTTGCATCAGTTTCAATGTTTTTTAATTTTAGATTTGTTGTTATTTTTAGCCTACTTTCCGGAGGAAATGAACTCGTAAGTTGGGCTCATGAAACTCCTTGGGTTCATGTCTCTCTCTCTGTGTTCCTCATTAATAAATTTTGAACTAATTAGCAGATTTTCAAAAAATTCGGTAGAAATGTTCTGCCACATCCTTTAACCGTATAGGATCGATAAAGATGAAATTCTAATCCTATAGGATAAAATTTCGTTTTTATCAATTTTTATTTATATTATTGCCAATAGATGGCTAAGTATTAGCAGTGTAGGTAACTTATGGCTTACCTCCTTAACACAGTGCCATGTATCAACAATATCTATCGTAATGACGTCACAACCTGACATAACGCCATCATGACATAAATGGATGACGTCACATAACACCAATAACATATCATGATGACGTAACAGTACATGTTTATCACGGTGACGTCATAATCTCAGTGGCGGACGTCATCATGATATTTATGATGGATAAATTAACATTAAAATTGGACACCTAAAACCAATGCTAAATAAATGAAAAATAAATGATATATTCGGAAAGTAGGCGATTTTAGTTTTAGCTGAACTGTTTACTTAATCTCTACATAACTGTTTTCTTCGATTTTATCTTTTAAATTTTAATTATTTTTTATTTATTTATAATTTATTTGGTTTATGTCTTTCTTATTTAAATATTGTTTCACTTTCTAAGGCGAGGAAACTTTTATACGCTTTTATTTTTAAATTTGAATCATATTTTCATTATCCTGTTCACAAGATATATAAAAATTCATGTAAACTGTGTGTAACAGTAACAAAATCTTATAGATTTTTTTTTGAAACTATGTATCAATAATTTGAGACTTCGTAAATCGCGGGTTACCTGTAGTCTATAAATTATGAATAATCTAAGTAAATGAATAATATATATTTATAGTTATATAACTATCTAAATATATACATATTCTATTAGTGTAAGTGCTAAATATACTAATAGAATATATATACTGTATTTTTTTT
>AYEL01092084.1:0-11569 GCA_000484575.1 Olivierus martensii | reverse complement strand
GAATGGTTGTTTTGTTAATTAACCGTGGTACTTAACTGTTTGATTACTTCACTTATTGATCTACATTTCATTTAATAATTAAAAACCATAATGGTTTAACAGAAATAAAACTTATACGATTCAAATTAATTAAATGCATATTACAGTATATAAGATGGATATTTGTATATCATATAAACTCTTATTACTATATAATGCTCATATTAAATTTTATTCAACTTCAATAATACAATTTTTATACAGTATTATTATCGTAAAACATTCATTTAATTATCATTCTTAAGTTTACATATATATTTAAAATAAAATTACTTAAAATTAATACATTATATCGATTTTAAAGATACTGGGATTTGCATTTGGATTTTTGAATCTGCAATTTTTCAATTTTTTGATTAAATTTCTATCAATTAAAAAAAGGAGTTAGGGATTTGCATAGCAGTCATAATGTTTTATTTAGATTATTATACTGATTTTTATTTGGGATAGTTTAAAAAGATTGTTGAAGAATATAGGGAAGCTTAAGGCTCAAGCTACTCCTTGACGCTGTGAAATAAAAATAAACTTTAACTAAATTATGTATTTTTAGAAAAAGTAATCATTGTTATAGTTGATCCTTCATTTGACAAAGAAGTCTCATTATAGATTGATGAATAGATTTTTCTCATATTGAATATGTCTTCTAAAATAATCAATAAATATACTAATTGATTTTATTTTATTGGCAATTATAATAAAGCCGATAATCCTGCTATCAAATTCTTAGTATTTTCTAAAATAAACAGCGATCTAATAAAATAAGTAAAATGTAAAATTTCCATTTAATCAACCAGACTGTGTTATTTAACAGTAAACTTTAATATTGATTAACTTTATAACTGTTACGGATTATCGTAGCCATCTTGTTCTTCTAAATTACTTTTAGTTTTCTTATCTATGTATTTATATAAAAGTTTTATTGCTAATATTCATAACCCATTGGAATTTATAGAACAGTAAATGAAAGTAGAATCATTCAAACAATTTAAGATTAATCCAGTTGTACATGCAAATCTGGATAATTTTTCTGTCTAATATTCAGAATTCAAGAAATCATTGTTTAATTTAATAACGAAATTTATATTGTTTGGTTATGGAATTTTATTTAGACGTATAAGAAGTTCTCAAATTGCAAATCTGCACCAATTTTAATAATTTTCTCTATCTCAAATTTTAAAATTAAAGAAATATTTTGATTTATTATTCATTCCTTCCATATGAAATTATCAGAATCTGATCTTATGTAGAATTTAAAGTTTTGATAATGTTCTTTATAAAAAAAGATATCAGAATCATGTAAAACAAAATTTCAAATCAAATATAGTGAAAAATAGTAAATAAATTTATTATATACATTAATAGACTTGTAATTTTACAAAAAAAAATTTATTCGATAATTAATATGGACTATTATAATAATTGAAAGCATCTCTTGTAATAAAGCATATTTACATTAGGAACTCGTTTAATAATACGAGTTCAGAACTTTATTGACTAATTATTCACTTTTAACTAAATTAATCTTCGAGAAAAGATATTAACAAAATAATCACTTCCATCCTTTTAAAAATACCATGCGGCAACTTTGATATATATCTAAAGTTTATTTCTACAAGCGTAGGCATAAACGAATTTAGTGACGACTGCCACCAACTTAATCATTTATTTATACAAATTTACAAAACTAGACAGTTTAGGAAGATTATGAAGAAACGTGTTAAAAATTTATGTCAAATATAGAGAAAAATGTCGTTGATACAACCAAGCTAAATATTTGAAAAGCGATTCAAACGAAAATTAAATACTGTATACAGTACATTAATGAACAATATCCAGAGTCGTATTAAGTGCATTGGCGATGGCTGATTAAAGTCGGGGTTAATTATCAGTTTTCCAGATCATGACTATTTAGCTAGATTGGTCTGACTAAATAGTCATGATCTGGAAAACTTTATTAAATAAATTAAAATAATTACAAAGTTCATTCGTAGAAGTTTAATGTTAAATTTGTGTAAGGTGATTTTAGCGTAATTGTAATACTAATGGAATACACTCGATATTGATTCTTCTAGTGTTAAATTTGATAATTTACAACGATGTGTATGCAAATTAGGAATTGTTAAATTATAATTAACAGATTTTTTAACAATTTCACGAGATAAAAATTATTCAAGACCCTAAGTTTATAACAATTCCTAGTTCTTTTGAAGAACAAAAACATTTTTAACTGTAGTCATCTTAACCTGAAGTTGTTTTTTGGCCAAGTAAATCTTTAAATACAAATACTGTAAATGTTTAAAAGTGTTATATTTATAATATAATATTTTAATGCGTAATGATTTAATTTTTAAAAAATTCTTTTATCACTTATTTATTTGATTATATCAAATAGCTGTTTATAAAAAGGAGGATTGATTTCGAAATAGTGGATGTTGCAGAGACGTAAACACATTAATTATTTTATATTAAGTTATTGAAATATTATTTGTTCTATTTTTCTATTTATAGTCCATTTTAATGTTAACATTCTTATATTATTCGTGAACTTATTATTAAAATATTATTGTAATTTCAAGATAGTGTTAAGAAAATTATTGCTTTTCATGTACAGTATTCATTTATTTTTTATTTAAATTCCAATTTAAGTAAATAAAATTTAAATTCTCGTAAATCTAACTGTATTAAATGAATAAATTCAATATAGTATAATATATATGTAAGTGTAATATGAATTAATGGTATACATAATATATATTAATTGTCAGGGACTTTCAGAGGAAATGCGAGGCCCGGGACAACTAATATTTTGAGGTTCTTCAAAAAAAAGGACAAAATTGACAAATATATAGTGATAAGTGTGCAAGAAAAGCGAAAACATTGATAGAGAACTTCAAATTTTGACAAACACTGAAGCTTGAATAGTATAAAAATATATAAATATATTTTTTCTAACATTGAGCATTGATTCTCAATCACTGCTCAATATGTTAGAAAAAAACCTTTGACTGTGTGCCGCGAAAATTAAGAATGAATTGTATGAATGTATAAGAATTATATGTATGTAATTATATGAATCATATATATTACAGTCAAACCCCGATAAGACGCCCCCCGTTAAGCCGCCACTCTCGCTGACGGCCAAGAAATTTGGCGGAACGAATCTTCCCTATATTAATGGAATAGACAAACTTCGATAAGACTCCATCCGCCATCCGCCAATAGAAACGTCTAAACAAATATTTCTTTTGATATTGTATTTGTTCTCGTTAATCCGCTAGAAGCATGTAAGATGATTTACATCCCGAAATTCATCAGTACTCTATATACAGTCGGTTGATCATGTGTATCTTTAAGCTTGGTTCACACCTAGGTTGTAGAAAATTTAAGATCGGAAGAACAAGATCCTTTCCATCGTTTATTGCATCCCGAGCAAATAAGGATACTGTACAAGTAAGCCGTATACATTGTGCTTTACAGAGAACTCAAAATAGAAGATCAGAATACTGTACATATATGATACGTATACTATACTGTAAAGTATATACAGTTTTTAGAAATGTTAAATTTGAATGCTAAATATAAATGTACTGTATTTTATTAAATTTAATAAATTAGGAGTTCATTTTTATTTCTATACTACACGTGTTTTCGATAAACCGCCAACCCCGATTAGCCACCAAAATCTCGCCGAACGGATGGTGGTGTCTTATCGGAGTTTAAATGTAATAGCAAAATATGGTTGGCTGGATATCCCTTTTGCAGTCAAACCACTGTAAATAGGGTATTATTAGAAAAATCTAACTCTCGAATTTCTGCGGCAGCCAAAAATTTTTGTCATTATTCATAATTTAAAAATTAAGAAATAAAAATTAAATTAAAATTATAGTTTCTCTAAAAAAGACAAAATCCGCAGGTGGTGCTATAACTTAATAAGGGCTAGAGTCCCTAGATTTATAGAGTAGCGCAGTCTGCGCCGTTTTAGATCCTTTGCCGATCGATAATCACTGGTAACTTTGTGAAAACTAAACCACAATTCTATATTTCTTTTTCTAATTTTGTATTTATAATTTGAGAAAAAGAAATATAGTATTATGGTTTCTTTTCACAAAGTTATCCGTGATTATCGATCGGCAAAGGATCTAAAATGGCGCAGGGTGCGCTACTCTATAAATCTAGGGACTCTAATAAGGGCCACCATTTAATGAACCCGTGTACGAGTAGGCCTATATCTGTAATCCGAATGTAATAAATAAGAAAAAATATGATAATCTGTTAATAATAAAATTCGTTGTTAAATCTAAATTATTATTTAAAATATTTAGGTGTGGTTTAAAATATTTAGGTGCCGCCAAATTTTAAAATATTAAAAAGTGTTCCTCAACAGAAATTCTTTGTTAAATCTAAATTATTATTTAAAATATTTAGGTGTGCCACCTTATTTAAAAATATTAAAATGTGTTCCTCAACAGAAAAAAAGATTGAGAACCACTGATATTGAGTTATAAATTGAGACCCCTAATATCCTGAGGCCCGAGGTTGCCATCCCTCTTGCCCCCTCTGATAGCCACTGTTAATTGTAATATTTAACAAATCCATGTTCTTTCTAATGAAAACTTTAAAAGAACATGAAATGCCAAAATTAAAGGATATTTTTTTATATGATTTAAAAATAATGTATAATGAAAAAATCATAGAATAATGTAAAAATAAGCCAAGTACAGTATTAATAAGTTAGAATATTTACAAATATCTATTTATTCATTTCTTAAATCGTCAATCAAGTACTGTAAGTGCATCGAAATTATAAAAACCTAATTTATTTATATATTTGGCTTATTTTTTACATTTTGGATGTTTTTGATTGGATATCGCTTATTTTTTAGTTTTAATTAATTATTTTTCTTTTAGATTAAATCAACTCGAGAGCTAAAAGAATCCCATATACTACATCTACTTTGATTGGAACATCATTATCATTTTATTTATTAATTCATATGCTATGTTTGTCATTGATTTTTTTTTTCGGATTCGATATTCATTGTTATTAACGCAATTATTATATAGAAGATATAGTTACACAAACAAATCTAAGGCCAGATTCTCGTTACTTGCCTGCTTATATGGTTTTTATCGATTTTCTCAGCATGTTTGGATTTCCTGCTTCAAATAATCGCCAAATAAAATGTCAAGATTTTCGTCAGATCAGTGAGTGTTAAATAAACGTCTAAAACACACAGTGAGATGATTGGCTATATTGCAAACCAAGAAAAAACAAATTTAACTTTAATATAATCATTAATTAACTAAAATGAAAAATTAAAGAAGTAATTAAATAACAAAACTTACTTTTTTCTGTAATCTTTTATTCAATATTCTTGGTAACTTAACTGTTAATTAAAACTGTTCTTTTTTTCATACTAAACAATAAATAATATAACTCATTAAAACTTATGAAACCGATGATTGAATAAAATATTAGAAAGTTTTTATTTTATTGATGAAAACTTATATTTCGACAATCGTAGCTTTTTGTCTTTCTTATATTAGTGTTCACGCAATAAATTAATCATTTTGTTCTAGTAAAATTACTAAAAAGTTCATTGCAATCACGCTATCGAGAATTATCGATTGATATATTACATGCTAACTGTCCATCAGACTTTTGTTACAGAATAGAAAAAATTTTGTATAGTAAAGCTTGTTTCTTACGTGTGTATTGATATCCGATCAAAATAATATGTAAAAAATAAGCCAAGAAAGTATTAATAAATTAGAATATTTACAAATATCTATTTATTCATTTCTTAAATCGTCAATCAAGTAAGTGCATCGAAATTATAAAAACCTAATTTATTGATACTATATCTGGCTTATTTTTTACATTTTGGATGTTTTTGATTGGTTATCGCTTATTTTTGGATAAAAAATATTGATTCTGGGAAAAAGCGACAATAATGCATTAATAAATAGCTTCTTTATTTTTAATCTGATTGAATTGAAATTTTTAGGAAACATTAAGTAAAATGTGAGTCACAAATTTGCCAAATTTGATCGAAATTGGTTGAGCGAAACGACTTTTAGAAGAGTTCACGATGAAATGACTCCTTTCATTTTGGCACTATTAAGCTGAAATTTTCAGAAAGCTTAAAATTTTCAGAAAGCTATAGTCCAAATTTGGTTTAAAAAATTCAATAATTTGATATGTAGAAGTGTCTATAAAAGAAGAGGAGAAGAAAAATCACTTTTTCTTGTAGATTTTTTTACTATTTTCAAACTACTCTGGTCCTTTTATTATTAATCGGATTTGAAACATCAAATTTACAAATCTGTATTTTATTGAATTATGTTTTAAATATAAATGTCAGGTTAATGATAATTAACTTAGAAGAAAGTTACAGGAAGTTTAATTTCGGTCGAAATTATTTCTATAATAAGAGACTGAGTAGGTGGCTCTTCTCCTTAATTATCAACATTGCCATGTCTCTTGATAATCAAGAATAACGTTAAAAATATTAAACTATAAATTTAACTTACAAAGTTGATATGATATATCTGTTAATATTGGTTCAAAACAGAAAACTTTTTAAATACTGTAATTTTGCCGACCAAATGAAGCCATTCTAAGTACTGATGTTACATCAGTTACATTTATCATAACTATTAATAACCAAAAAATAACAAGTAGATAAGGAATTCAATGTACATTAATTGAGTCTGGTATTTTATAGCTTAAAATTATATCTGCAGACATGATGAATGTTTTCCAAAAGAAAGTTCAATGATATGAAAAATTTAACTTATATACTAGCCATATATCGATTTAAAATGGGATATTACTTTTTAACTATCCATTAAAATATGATATTTCCAGATATCAAAATATTATTATTATTGACTTAGATTAAATAATTTTAATAGATGTAATTCTGGATGAAAATTCAATAGAAAATGATATTTAATTCCGTTTACAGAGCAGATGAAAAATTAAAGTTTCTTCATATTTCACTGGATTGAGCAACAGTTATAGAATAAATGTTAATAAAATTTATTTCCACTTATCATTTTTTATAAATATGATATAAAATATATTATTATAACTAACAATAGGAGAATAAAACATTAAGTGATTTTAATGAACTGAAAATTATCTTCTACAACCATTTACTAATAGAACTGATGCAACTGTATATCTCAAATTACAGGAGGATATCGTCCTCTAGACTGCAATAAATTGTCATCTTATACGCTTGTTTTGTGTTTGTACAAGTTCACCAGTTCAATAATTCAAACTTGAAATATTTTAATCGAGATAAATAAATATTTCAACTTGATAGAAATGCTCATTTTATGGCTATTAAAATAAATAAGATAAATAATGTTACATAACAAAATAATTTTAATGGTTAAATAAAACTGTAATTAATATTCAATATGTTATTAACTAGAATGGAATGCAATTTAATTGATTTAATTTATTCTGATATAGAGCAATTCATTGGATTTATTAATTAATTTAGTTAGAATTTTAGAATATGCTTCTATTTTATAATTATTTTAAATTATACAGCTGATATTGTTATACATTATTTAAGAAGACAGCTCTGATGTAATGCGAATTAAGTTACAAATATATGACTCTATTATATTAAAGTTCAAATATATTTCACTCCCTTTTGTAAACAAGTACGATGCTTTATATTCTTGTTTATAAAAGAGGCGAATTAATAAATAAGTATTTTTATATTTCAATTATAAAAAATTAAATCTTAAAATTATGCATTAAACTTAAATCATAACTAAATTCGGGTTGTATAATTAAATTTTGTGAAGTCAGAAGATAAAACAGGGCTTTGGAAACATAAAACAGTTTTTATCAGCTTCAGATATAAATAATAAATTAATTAAATATTTTATTTTTTGTTTTGATTTTATATAAATTTTTTTTAATATTTATTCACAGTTTCCATGCCTTATCCATCATAGTGCATTATTTGGAGCCACTGATTTCTAATTTGCATAGGGTAGAAAGAAAATTTTGATAATAATAGAAAATGGCATCATTATATATATTTTATTATTATTTACATGTTTTAAATCGCAAATTATTCTTATTTTACATGGAATATTTTTCATAAACAAAATTGAAACATTCTACTTGAATCGCTGATTGAAACTTATAAAGACGAAGTTAAAAATGAAATGCAAACTATAGTAGACCTATATGATATGCAGAAAAGATCAATTTTTGTAAACATCAATATGGATCAATAATTAATATTTTAATTAAAATTATTTAATTTTATAGTTGAGATTTTTAAAATTTTTATTCAAGATGTAATTAAAAAAAATTATAGTTTCAAAAATATAAAACAAAATTTCATTATCATATGATGCAAGTTTTCCTTTCTGTAGTTAAACATAATTAAAATATAGTACAGTATAGTATAATATATAACTGCTGAATGTATTTATTTTAATATAACTACTATGGACTATGGACGTTTCAAAATGTTGATAAAATAAATACAGTGGTACCTCAGTATACGTCTGCTTTGGTATACTGTAAGTCCAACTTGGTATACGTCCTGTTTGAATTCAAAAAATTTTGCTTGGTATATGACCGACTCCCGTGCTAGAACAGTGAGTATTGTGTGTTCTTTTTAAAAAATATATTCCTTATATAAAAATTATAACAAGCCCTAATAGCATAGTCTGGAATGACCAGATAATGTCATATTTCCGGAACATCTTGAGGAGAAGGCAGAAGCCAAAGTACTTTGGACAGATTTTTTAACAAAAATTAAACCTTCTGAGCCTCACCAAATTCCTACTTGGAACATGGTGAGGTTCAGCAGGTTTGACTTTTGCTGGTTCTGAATCTGAAATTCTGATGTTTTTTTTCTCTTTCTAGAAAATAGTAAGAGAAAAAACATCAGAATTTCAGATTCCTGAAGTTTTATTGGAAGCGGACTCTCCGTCTAACAATAACATCTCCTCAACACCTTCCTAGTAGGCACTTGATTTTCCTCAGCAAGAGTCGAGGTTAAATTTTCATTTATTTCATCTACTATAATTGCTTTTGTATTTATATATTTTTAGTATTAATCAGTGTAAATTATTTTATACAACCCCATTAATGTATAATATGCCAATAACAATAGGATGTTTTCATGGGAACGGAATAATCATTTCGTTTAAATTATTTTATACAACCCCATTAATGTATAATATGCCAATAACAATAGGATTTTTTCATGGGAACGGAATAATCGTTTTCTCTTTATTTCTTATGGGAAAAATTCGTTTGATATAAGTCCAAGGATCTGGAACGGATTAAGGACGTATATCGAGGTACCACTGTTGTACAGTTATATTATTTTTAATGAAATTATTATGGATAAATATTTCTATGCTCAACACAAAAAACGAGGTTCTATATTTGATATTACAATATTCATAGACATTAAATAACATAAATTTAAAATAAGTTTTAAAATTTGCATATGTGTTTGAGGAAAGGATTAATGAACTAACACATTAGATAGATTTGTTTCGAAAGAATATTGGCTATTCTAAAGTTTAACGTGCATTTTAGCAGAACTAAGAAACGTTGTTATATAATACAGTATTGTTGTATACAATGTTGCTAAAAAGGACAATGAAATTTGAATATTTATATGATATTCAACACTTTTGATAATTTAAAAATACTCATTTTTCCACAATAAAAAATGTATAAGTTAAATTTATTATAATGGAATATAAAAAAACATATCAACCAAATTAATACAAAATAATTAATAATTCTAAATTTATATTAATTTTTAACTTAATAAATAATAATCTTCCAAATTTACTGAACTGACATTTTTTTATACATAGGCCTACATGTTCAAGTTTAAATATTAAAACAAAATAAAATGTTTACTGATTTTTTGTAAACGATATTTAAGATAATTTAATATTTTTAGCGATTACGGTACAGTACTGTATACAGTGATGCCTCGCAATTCGACAGTTGGGTTTCGAAGGATGGCGCATGCGCGTGCATGGGATTGTGTGATGTCCTTTGTTATTTGTCAATTCTTATTGGGCTGATTTAGTGTTTGCCGTGTTGTTGGTTTAATTCTTCATATTCAATTCTGCATTTTTCAAAAAATAAAAAATTTATGCATCTATAGTTATTTTTATTTTCCTTAATGAAATTTAGGGATAGGTTCAACGAAAAGTGAACAGAGGAAGAATTCAGGAAAGAAGAAAACTTGATCGAGCATAGATAATGTGCAGGAAGATAGAACAATTACAGATGTAGCTCAAAAGTATGGCATTCCTAAAACAATTTAGCAACAACATTTTGAAACAGAGAGAGATTATGGGTACTAAGGTGTCTGCTGGAGCAATGAAGATTTCTGACAAGAATAGATCTTTAATCAATAAAGAGTTGGAAAAGTTGCTTCTCATCAGAATTAAATAAAGATAGATGAAAAGAGATCCAATTACTCAGACAATTATCTACGAGAAGGCTATGTTAATTTTCAAAGAATTGTCGAAGAAAACTCCAGGATGTACCTCAGATCAAACTGAGGAATGTAAAGCAAATCGAGGTTGATTTCACACATTCAAAGGTTGAACAGGATAAAGAAGACTTTATTCCAACATCCAAAGGGCTAATTCATTGAGTATAATGTTGTGTATAAAATAGTGAATTTTGTAATTTAGTGTGTTATACAATAATAAAATACGTAAAGTAAATAATATAAATAATATACTGTACAATTTAGTGTGTTATACAATAATAAAATACGTATAGTAAAGTAAATAATATAAATAATATACTGTATTGTATTTCTTTCACCTCACCCGTTACGAGAGTGGGATTGGAGTTTTAAATAATATATTGTATCTCTCTCACTCACTAGTTAGGGGAGTGAGATGGGGGTCCAACAACGAATTAATCTATTTTACATAATCTTATATGGGAAATATTGTCCCGCAAGTCGACAAATTAATCTATTTTCCATAGTCTTATATGGGAAATATTGTCCCGCAATTAGACAGTTTCTCAATTCGACATTAGTTCAGTGACGGATTAAGGGGTTTCATATAGCCAGCGATTTGCGAGAACCGAGAAGAAACATGCGATTATTGTCGTTATTTTGTAGCAGTCGCTATCACGATGTTATCGCGCATCTCGGCGATATTCGCAAAATGGCTAGTATTTGGCGAGAAAAGACGTTATCGCCTATATCCAACCAGACTGGATATTTTCGCTGAAAATCAGCGATTTTTGAAGAACAGGCATTCCATTTTCGATTTCGCCACATAGGGCGTTAACTTCGTAGTTTAATAAATCGAAGAATATTTATAAGTAATTATGGCGAGATATCAGAACAAAAAGAAACTTGTGTGCAATTAGAATCTGTGATTTTGTTTCTGAAAACTTGTTTATATTTATAAAATTAAAAATGATGATAATACAAAAAATAATAAAACATAAATCTAGTAAACCATTTTTTTTTTCTAAAATTTT